>JAGKTI010023219.1:0-14905 GCA_018397915.1 Birgus latro
ACACACACACACACACACACACACACACACACACACACACACACACATTAAACCTCGCAATGTATATGTGACTGCAATAACATTCAAAACACCAAAAGACCACACATGCACACACACAAACTAAAGAAGCACCCACAAAAAAAAGCCTTACAACCAAACATTAACAGTATAAACACAAAGATACCAGAATCAGACAACTTCCTCCAAACAAACAAAACACAGACATAGCATTAATACACAAAACCAAACTCGGAAACAGGTCCAACACTCCGTATTTCACCAAGTACACTGCAATCACACAAGAAGACACTAGAGAAGGGAGTGGCCTCATCACTCTAATACATGACAACATTCCATTCACTACCACAGCAGAACAGAGAACTACGTGTACTTAATGACATAAAAAAAAAATCACATTACACAAAGTAACATGAAACATAAGCATCCAGATACCAGTATCCACGTCATGCTCTGTTCGATATACTCCATCCATTACCCGACTCCAGAACATCCCTAACATAATAACAGCCGTAAACCTCAGTTCAACAGACCTTCTGACAGAAGATGAACACGGGAAGGGAAAACACATTTAATATAGAAAAATAAATCCATACACAAGATCACAGGTGTCCTCCATTCATTAAAAAAAAAAAAAAAATCTGTAACAGTTTGACGAACTACTGTGGGTTGAAGTTGGGGGGAAACTAATTTGAGGAAGCGAATTCCAAAGAGAAAGTTTCAGGGAATAAAGGAATTTTGATGGCCATAAGTTCTGCAATGTGGCAGTGTGACGGTCAAGTCATGAGCACTAGCATATGCCTGCGTAGCATAGGGCAAGGCGTGAAGAGGTGGCGTAATGCATGCAACTTCATCTGAGCATTTGCCATTAAAGTATCTGTAAAATAATGCAAGTGAGGCAACATTACATCTTACTTGTAGGGGAGGTGTTCATTTGTAATTGCTGGGTTATTATTTATCCTTATAGCTTTATTTTGAATTTTGTCCAGCTGTTTTTCTGTGCAATCTTCCCACATTCACTCTACAAGGGTGAGTAATATTCGAGCTGAGAGTGCACATGACTTGTAAATTATTGTTAACTGCTCGTCGGTGAAGAAGTTACAGATTTTCTACAATATTCCAAGTTTCTCTGGGGCGGTTTTAGCAAGTGATCCAACGTGAGAGGTCCAACTGAGGGTGCCGTTAAGCGAAACACCAAGAATTTCAGTATAGTCAGAGATAGGATTATTGGCTGCATTGAACATAAGATACGAATCACGCAATATCTGCTTATTAGTAAACTAGATACATTTGGTTTTCTTTGCAGTAATGTTATTTTGTCTCCATTCATTGATCTTATATAAGTCTCGATTTGTGGAGACTGGTATGATGAGTTGGGAGTTAAAGATATCAAACTTTCTGAATGGATATCTCAGCGTAAAGGAATTATAAAGCATCGAGTCATCCGCAGAGGGATGAATGGGATTATGGGTGACAGACAAGAGATCAGTAATATGAAAGGCTGAACACTCAAACACAAGGCGAGGGAAAGGCTCTCATGCTGGACTAACTCGAACCTGTCAACATCCAAACAACAACAACTTCCGCACAGGCATATCTCCACTAACCTCACCTTACATACAATACCCCTGCACCAGCCATTCAAACCACCTGGAGAGTAGCCCACGACCTCTCATCTAACCTCCTCCTCTCCCCTTCATATTCCTTGGTCATAACAAACCCAGCCAGAAGAGGAAAACTTTCACAAATTAACAGAGGGCAAACTGGACACAAGTTTCACCGATCCAACAATGCAGTGTTCCCTCGAAAAAGCTGATGATAATATAAATAAGTAAATATATACACATACATACATAGAGAGAAAACGAGAAAGAGAGAGAGAGAGAGAGACAGAGACAGAGAGAGAATTAAAACTGGAGTCGCGGAGAGAGGACGGGAGACTAATTGACTGCGCAAAGCAGAGTATCTCAGCTCTGATGCATGCAGATGATTTTGTGTTGCTTTCTTATGGGGAACAGAATGCTGTTTGAAAGCAAATGTAGAAGAAAGTACTGTTATGTGGTTATGGCTGGAAATTGTGTGACTCTAAGAGTGATGAGCTGGCGAATGGTCAAAGGCTAGAAACTGAGTTTACCCTGAAATAATAAAATAGAGGTAAATGTACATAGGAAACGACCTGTCCCATGAAGGCCTTGGTTTGGAAAAGGGATCTGAATGTGGAGGCTGCAACCAGACTGCGTGAAAATGTATTAGAGACCACATTAAAAAAAAAAAAATAAGAGAACTTGGTGTGGCATGAATAACATGAAGTCAAGAGTAAGACTGCTAAGGAATGTGTGTGTGGATTGCATGACACTGATGAGAAACGGTGTGATTAACGAATGATATGGAGTAAGAAAGTCTGCGAAAGGAGGGAGTATGCTTGAAGGGTATAGTCATATAAAGAGAATGGATATGGAAAGGGTGGTGAAACGAGTTTATTTGAGTGAGTTTGTAGGTGGGAGAATGCATGATAAGCCAAGAAGAAGGTGGGCGTATATGGCAGATGAGTGCAGCTCACACAATCCTCTATGCTTTCACTACAGTCAAGCCCCTCAAACTATAACACACCTACCCACCTCATGCATCTCACTGTCACAGCGCAGGCGATCCTTCAACATGGCCTCAGAAAAAGAACTGTAAGGGTGCTTGGCTGAAGTGTCGAATTGAGTGCAGTCCTCTGAGTTTACATCCAGAGGAACCTAGGGTCACACCAGCAGCAACAAAAGGTGATGGTAAAGACGATGACAGTAATATCATTAACTCATGAGTTGCTTAAGAGCCCACGACATTAAACAATGTTTGTAATATTAAAAAACAACAACTAGATGAAAATGAACCTTTAAGAAGTTTTAGAAGTTTTACAACATATTATCAATTAGGTCTGTAGCGAGAACGAATTACAAACACCCATAGTATCTCTCTCTCTCTCTCTCTCTCTCAGCCATACCAACCTTGAGTGGGGTGTGCCTGATGTATATATACCGGATGATGACAGTAGTGATGAGAGACACGGGATTCATAAGCACTGAAGCTCCAGGCATCACTGCAGCACACGCAAAAACTAGAGTAAATGGAACAGAAGCATCGGGGGTCCGAATGCTAATCACCCGCCAAAATATGGTGTTGGCTAAGGTACAGGTTACCTACAAACCAAATTTAAAGAAAATTCTCAAAACTCTACGGAAATCTAACCGCATTTCACTAAAAAGTCATCTATATTTAAATAATATAAGGCGGCTGACATTCGGTGGTCTTTGATCAAATCCTCACAAAAAGTATTAGACTTCTGCACATCCACATAGTTTCTATTTCCTGAAGGTTTGATGAAAATTCATCCACAATTTTTCGTGACATTTTGGCAACCAAGATGAGGTTACTAAGGCAGTTCAAGAATATGTGATGGAAGCATTTGACACTAAGAAGAGGGGAAAAAATCTTAGTTGTCTACAACCTCCCAGGACAAAACCAAAATTTGACTAGTAAGAAAAAAGAAAAGAATGACATACAAACTGTTCAAGAGATTTTATCCACTATACTGGATGTAGAAAATGTGGAAATAACCCTTGCAATCGGAATTGGTTCTAAGAAAACCAACTCCAAACCTAGCTTTTGAAAATCAAGGTTAAAGAAGAGAAAATCCGATCTGAACTACTGAAGAACTCTGAGAAATTCAGATCAATCAACAGGGAGGAACGCCCAGTAAAGAGCTTTCTGTATGTCACCCCAGACCTTACCCCAAAACAATGAGAGGCAAACCGCACACTCCGCGAGAAAGTTAAGAGAAAGAAGGAAACACAGGAAATGAGGACTGGAAACGGGAAAATTGTACGCAAGAGTCCTTAGGCACAACCTGTACCAAAGGAGACAGAAGCTTATTAAACAAACCAAGTGCACATCAAGTAAATGTAAATGGTAGTTTAGGTATAACATTAAGTGAAAATCCCCACAGTGCAAGAAACGAAATAATCAGTGGATCAAGGCCAAAGACCCCTCCCCTGACTATTAAAGCAAGGCAAGCTCAGGATGGTGAATATTATTTCAGCTGAATTTCAGATAACTGTGAAAGTATTAAGAACAAACTTACAGAATTCAGGCATTTAGTGAGTGAAATTAAGCCCGACATTATATATCTAACAGAATCCTGGTGTCAATCCCAGAACGTCCTTGGCATTTTCGTTCTGCACATCCGTTGACTACCGCCCTGGCCGCTTGAACTGGTTTACGGATATGCTTTTGGCGCGTGTATCTCCTCGGCATTGATAAGTTGTGACTTCCAAAATTTGAAGCTGAGACTTCGAAACTAAAGGATCAGGAAGCCAGAACTGCTAAAATTTGAGATTTTAGTGCAAGTTTTGAATAAAAAATGGTGATTGGTTTGGACAGGACAACTGGTAGGGAGTCACGAAGGATTGGTTGGAAGGGTAGAATGACTGGTCTTGAGACTCTTAGGAAGTCAAGAAAAATTTGTTGGGAGACCAGAAGTTAGTCCAGAGTGATTGGTAAAGAATCATGAGATTAGTTGGTAGGCCAGAAGGATTAGTCTGGAGTAATGATTGGTAGGAAGTCAAGAAAGGATTGGGTGGGAGACCTAAAAGGATTGATCTAGAGTGATTTGTATGAAGTCAAGAAATATTAGTTGGGAGGCCAAAATGATTGGTCTAGTGATTCGCAGAAATTTTTAAAAAAATGAGTTGGGAGACCAGATCGTTGGTCTGGAGTGATTAGTAAGGAAGAGTCAAAGAGATAGGCTGACAGACCAGAAGGATTAATCTGGAGGATGACTGACAGGAAGAGTCAAGATAGATTAGGTGAGACCAAAGATTGGTGAAGAGGACATAATTGGTCGAGCTTGATGAATAGCAATCGATAGATGAGTTGGGAGACCAGAAAGATTGGTCTGGAGGGAATGATTGAAATATTGGTAGGAGTTGAGACATTACGTGGGAGACCACAGATTGGTCTGGAGGAAATAATTGAACGATACTGACTGGTAGGTGGAGCTGGGAGACCATAGATTGGTCTGGAGGATATGACTGAACGAAACTGATTGGTAGGTGTTGGCAGACCACAAATTGGTCTGGAGGAAATGATTGAACGAATTTGATTGGTAGGAGGTGTTGGCAGACCACAGATTGGTCTGGAGGAAATGATTGATCGAAACTGATATGTAGGAGGTGGGAGACCACAGATTGGTCTGGAGGGAATGATTGATCGAAACTGATTGGTTGGAGGAGTTGGCAGACCACAGATAGGTCCGGAGGGAATAATTGATGAGAAGAGTAAAAAAAAATAATTGGGTGGGAGACCACGAAGATTGGTCTAGACTCTAGAGTGATTGTTAGGAGTTTAAGACAGTAGGGAGACCAGAAATATTGGTCTGGAGGAAATGATCGGTTGGTAGTTGAGATTAGTTGGGAGACCACAGATTGGTCTAGAGGGAATGATCGGTAGTAAGAGTTAAGAAATACTATTTGGGAGGCGACAGATTGGTCTGGAGGATATGACTGATCGAAATTGATTGGATGAGGAGTTGGGAGACCACAGATTGGTGTGAAGGATATGATTGAACGAAAATGATAGGAGGAGTTGGGAGACCACAGGTTGGTCTGGAGGAAATGATAGATCGAAATTGATTGGTAGGAGGCTTTGGGAGACCACAGATTGGTCTAGAGGAAATAATTGAACGAATTGATTGGTAGGAGTTGGGAGACCAAAGGTTGGTCTGGAGGAAATGATTGATCGAGACTGATCGGTTGGAGGAGTTGGGAGACCATAGATTGGTCTGGAGGGAATGATTGAAAGGAAGAGTACAAAAAAAAAATTCGATGGCAGACCAGAAAGATTGGTCTAGAGTGATTGGTATGAGGTCAAGACATTATCTGGGAGACCAGAGGGGGAAAGAGTTGTAATGATAGGAAGACCCAAGAAAATATAGTTGGGAGACCAGTAACGTTGGTCTGGAGTGACTGGTATGAGTCAAGAAAGATTATGTGCAATGCAAAGGTGATTGGTAGGAAGTGAAGAAAAAAACTGAGACCAGAAAATCGGTCTGGAGTGACTGGTAAGAAGTCGAGATTAGTGACAGACTAGAGGGATTAGTCTGGAGGAACAATTGGTAGGAAGTCAAGAAATATTAGTTGGGAGACCAGAATGATTGGTTTGGAGTGATTGGTAGTAAGTTGTGAATGTTCCTACCTCAAAGGTTAGTAGTGCTGAAACACTGACTTTGGTTTCATGTTGGTGGTGTAAGAACCGTGAGCAAATTTTGAGTATTTTCTATTCACAAATGTCGCTTAATGCCATAAAATTTACAGTTGATTTTTAGGATAGCTGAATCATAACGAATGGAAGAAGATGGCTGGGAACAGATGGAGTTTTTACAAATATGATTTTTTTTTTCACTGCTTTGAGTTATTTGTGGTGGAAAGAATATAAATTACAAAATGGAAGCAATTTCTAAGATTCAGAGACTGATGTACAAAGTAAAATCGGTGCCAGTATTTGTACAAAGAAAAATTAAATAGTGTCAGTATTTAATGAGAAAAGAGGTAATACTGGTTTATAAAAACAAGTGCTGAAATTCATAAAATTATCCTTTCCCCATAGATTATACCCTCATTGAATTTGCAGATTAACCATTAAGCATACGTGTCTTGCCACCGTCTGTCTGTTATTCATACATGAATTGTACTGCTGTTCCACCTATGTCCTTAAGTTGTTTTTAACTGTTGGTTTCAGAACACTTTCAAGATGAGTCTGGCTGTATTTTTAAGATTTCCGACTAAAGTATGTTACCATTTTATGAAAACTGAAGTCATAAAAATGAATACTTAAGAAATCAAAAGATAATATGTAAAATATGTTCATTGCTTCTTTAAATGGGCTAGGCATAATGTGGTAGCTCAGGGATAATTTTCTCATTAGGGTACCCAGTTGCCACAGTTATAATATTGTTCAAGTCTATGACCTTTCCCCTATGGAAAATGATGGTGACGAGATCTTAATTTTACGCGTGTGATGTAAGAGGAACTTAACTGCCGGATGAGCGTATGTAGTGCGTTATAATCAAACATGGCTAAGACGTGCTGTTGCATCCCATCATTATGTCAAGATACGTCTAATTTCCTCGAACGTCAACCTCAGCACCTTTGTAACTGTAACAGAAATGTTCCTTGGTCAACAGAACATTGACCATTTTGGGTACACTGAGGCTATTTGTTTGCATTCCTGCACCTGGAACACCACGGTCGGGCATTATTTGTCCACATTCTTCGTGGTAGGTGGTGGCGACCATCATCCACTCACTTGATGTAGTGCTGCCTACTTCTTCCTTAGCCTTTATCATTCTTTTTCTGTGCCTGCCCTCCTCTCTTCCTATTTCTCCCATCTTTCCTGTCACTTCTAATTGTTTTTCTTTACTTTACAGGTGGCTTTACATTGAGTGACAAGCCAAATGGTTTCCTGTAAGCCAAGAAACCATTTACAACGCTGGGTGGTAACCATATAACCAAACCATACGTGCTCCCTACGTGTCAACAAGTGGGTTGGTGGAGAGTTAGTGCCCCTCCCCGTAAAACAAATAACTCAAAGTCAAATGGCCACCCCTTACGGGATTATGGCGTCTGGCAATAGATAGGTAGATCTCATTTCTCATGGATGTACGCACTCTTCGTTTACAGATGACGCTCCTGTCACAACAGGATCTGATTCTTTGAGTGAAGTAGTTACTATCGCTTCTGGCTTGCTTAGGGGCTTGTCTCGTATGAGGTCTGTGCCACCCATAGTGAACTTGAACTCTGAAAGGTTAATACTGCATTAGACATGAGACTGCACTCACACCAATAGGGATTATCTTTCCAAGATAATTGCTTCCATCTCTGGCCTCAACTAGAGAAATGGAAATCCTCAACGCATTCAAGAGACTTGAGAAAAATGAATAATTTCCTGCCTCTTTCATCCAGTATACTTCCCTTTACATACCGCACACCCAATATCAGCACTATCCTACAGCCTACCTCCGATACCATATCTCATACATCCACCTATCACGAACACTACACAAAATGGAGTTTTTCTCGCACCCTACATCCTCTTGATAAACTGCACATGGCCACACGCCTCTTGCATCTGCCCAAGATATCAGTACTTTTGTTTTATCCATGCTTAACCTTTTGTACCCCATTCCATCTCTCTACTGACTATATTTTTCCTCTGCCCTCACCCTGACCACAACCAACACTAAGTCATCAGCATAACATACCTCTCATGGGAGTCCAGTTCTGAAATCACTCTAAAGAACAATAAGTTTTAAGCATGGTACTTCTGTTTGGAAATTCAGAGTTACGTTCAATACGGCTTGAAAATAAACAAGAACTTGTGAGTTTTACAGTAAGCAAAGCAGAAAAATGCTAAAATCTTACTGGTAAGTTTAAACTGAGTAGTAAATTGGTGATGTGAACATGTTAGTGTTCCACGTGAGAAGTAAGTATAAATATAGTAGTTCTCTGGAAAATCAGTTTTATGCTAGAAAATAAGAGTAAATGTAAAAGCAGACTTGAAAATGCCGGTGGATATATGTGTATAGGAACTGCAAGGAAAATGCAGTCGAGTTCATAGTAATGATGAGAGTACATTACAGTAAAAATAAACATATTAAAAAGTGGTTCTTTGGAAAATCAGTTTTATGCTAGAAAAGAGTAAATATAAGAGCAGACTCGAAAATGTCAGTTCGCATGTGTAAGGGAACTGCAAGGAAAATGCAGTCGAGTTCAAAGTAAGGATGAAAATACATGATGGTCAAAATAGTTATTAAGATATATATATATATATATATACAGTATTTATAAGCAGGCTTGAAAAAACCATTCCATATATGTGTATTGGAACTGCAAGGAAAATGCAGTTGAGTTCAAAGTAATGAAATTACAGTACGGTAATTATTATTATTAAAATATGTATACAGTATTTCGCTGGACTAACCAAGCAACATTGGTAGATAATTCTTATTTCCTCTAACTAGATGAACTCATTATACATTTTTTTCAACAAAGCTCATATATGATACTTGTACATAAATGCATTCTCTGACTGCAGCAAACAACACTCGTACACAATACCTCGCTGGAGAGGGAGGGGGGAGACAATACATCCCCAGTATCCCTGCTTGTAAGAGACGACTAAAAGGGGACTTTCTGCCTCCCATATTTCTCTCCTTACTGTCCTCTTATTTTCTGTCCTACCTCTCTTCTTGACATTTCCGTGTCTCCTCCGGCCTTTATTTTCCCTCTACTATCAGGTTAAACATATGGTTTCATGGCATTAGTCTAAGGTCTTATCACTGGCATTCCATATCCTTCACCTAATCTAATATCCCATTAGTTTGATTTGTTTCTTCTCTGCCGTGCCCTCCCTACTCTTTACTGTACCTTCAGATCATAACGTAATAGTGCTTTTTGCTATCTGGCACTTGGATTTCATTCACACATAAAGAGTAAATAAACATTTCCTCAAACTACAATAACCAACACTACACCAAACACTCATAAATATTCTCTAACTACACTAACAACACTTATAATTAATGTATCCTCCAACCATGGCAAACAGCACTCATATAACATTTATAATTACACTTTTCATGCATAAATATTTCCTAAGCACCATAAAGCACTCATATTAACTATAACTACACCAAACACTCATAAATAAATACAGTCCTCTATCTACATCAACTGCACTTATACTTAAATGTATCCTCAATGCCAAGTAGCATTCATACATTTATTTTAATTACACTAAACATCAGTCATGAATAAATACTTCCTGTATGCCAAACAGCACTCATACACATGCATGAACAATTCCTGTAACTACGCTGAGCAATACTCGTACATAACATTATTTCATATTACACTGTCTATAGCCAGACGCCTTAATCCCGTGAGGAGTGGCCATAAACAAATCGCCTACATGTCGCCCAGACCCCTGCCAGTTTGCCCCCCCTTTCCCCAGTACCTCTCCACTCCGTCCCTCCATCTCATCCTCGGTCCCCCACCATCTCACACGTACACTTTCCTCGGTAGTCGCGCTCTCCATCCTTTCCACATGTCCAAACTATCTCAGTGTATTTCTCGTAATGCTTATCACATCCACACCACAAAGCTCCTTCACTTCCTCATTTGTCAGTCTCTCACTCCATGTAACTCCACATGTTCCTCTCAAGTAACACATTTCCACTGCTCTCACTCATGACTTGTGTCCCTCCAGCAAGGTCCAAGGTTCGTTTCCATACGTTGGAGTTCATGCAGCGTCCTTTTTACATCCATGGTCACTTCCTTATTTCTTATCAGTTCTTTCAGAAAACGAGTTACTTTTCTTCCCTGTCGATCTCGTTCAAGAAGCACTTCATCCCCTAAAATTCCATCCTTACTCATGACACTACCCAAGTATTTATATATACTCACATTTTCCATTTCCTCACCATCCGACCTTACTGTGCATTCGGTGACTTCATTCCTCTTAAAGACCACAACTTGACTCTTCCTAATATTCACTTTTAGATTCCGTTTCTTACACGTACTTCCAGACACATTCACCAAGCCTTGTAGTTCTCCTTCGTCTGTACTTAATACAGTGACATCTGCAAACAGCAGAACAGGAGGTTTCCAAACGCTACCCTCTCTCATTAGGGCCGCTCCAATATCCACATCCCTACCTTGTATCTGTTTTATAAACCCATCCATATACAGACTGAACAACCATGGAAACATAACACGCCCCAGTTTCAATCCAACATTCAGACAGAAAAATTCACTCGGTTCACTATCCACACGCACTACAGCCTTAGCAGCCTCAGCGGCTTCCCATTTACTCCATATTTTCTATCCATCTTGTCACATACTTTCCCCAAATTCATGAAGGCCGCATAAAACTTCTTCCCTGTCTCTGGAAACTTCTCCACTAAAGATCGAAGGATGAATATCTGATCTACACAACCACTTCCCTTCATAAAACCTCCCGGTTCTTCAGGTAATTATTATTTCCCTAACTTTATCAATAACTATCGTGTCATATACCTTTTCAGTTACACTAAGAAGACAAATGCCCCAATGATTACCACATACCTCTTTTTTCACCTTTTTCTTTGTACAGGGGACTGACATGCAATCCCCTGGAACTCGACCTTCCTCCAGGCCAGTCTGCACATGGTCCATATCCATTCTACTATAATTTCTCCTCCGTGGTTCAGCATTTCACAACACACTCCATGAATTCTTGCGGATTTCCCCACTAAAAGGCATTTCTACTTAAAGATTTCTCCTAACTTCACAGAACAGTGCTTTAAAAATTTATAAGAGTGAAACAAGAGACTGGCATAAAAGAACACATTAACAGAATGAATGAAAGCATGACGTGAATTGAGGACTTGGTGTGAGGAAAAAGAACAAAGGGAAAAGGATTGATAGTCATCCTGAACTGAAAGGGTTAGTAGGGTGAGAAAGAAAGAGCTGTGTGTGGAGGAAAGGACAACAAGGACTGCATAGGGAGATAGTGTTTAGACTGAGCAAGAATATGTTCAGTGAAATGGATTGTTTGGGATATGGGACAAAAGACGTGGTTAGGAATGAGAATAATGACAGGAAGAATGACTAGACGTTTTGGCACAAAGTGGTTGGAATGGATTGTATTGAGTGAGTACTGGTGAGGGCGTGTGAAGTATAGGGCACTAGAGAAGATGTTAGGCCAGGAGAATGAGGGACTAGAATAAAATTGACACTAAGGTCAGGAGAGAGACACTAGAATGATTGACATTTAATGTCACGAGAGAGACTAGAACGACTGAAACTGATGTCAGGTGAAGGAGAGAATGGAATGATGAAATGATAAAAGATGCAATTAGAATTTGTCCAGAGACTGGAATAATTGATACTGATATGTCGACAGAGAGTGAGAGACTAGAGTGGCTGAAACTGATGTGTCAGGAGAGAAAAACTAGAATGACTGAAATTGATGTCAGAAGAAAGCGAGACTGGAATGATTGGTCAACAGGTAATAGAGAAGGATTAATTGGAGAACTGTGAACGGAAGGTTGGAAGAGAGAACCAGGTATAGACTGTACAGTGTAAATAGAGAGCTGATAGATGCCTGAGGAGCACCCCTCATCAGAGTGTCTGCCCTGGAACTCCTTGATAGAAAACGTGAGGTGCTCAGGGGTGAGAGAAAGCGTAAGCGAGCCAAAGATGACGAGAGGGACTATGCGCCTGGGGGGTTTTAATTAAATGTCCCGCCCACATGACGTGTGTGAAATTTAAATGCCCTCTCCTGAAAAGTTTGTTTTTCTTATGAAAAATCATTACTCGGTTGTTTATTAACCAATTCTCCCAGTTGTTATTCCCTTCACTGGGTTTATCCTGAAGTTGGGTCCCACCATTCCCTCCACCTATTTCGGGCTCACCCTTGAGTCCTCTTAGTAGGTTAGTAATAAAAAACAAGAATTTGCAGCAGAGAGATGTGATGGTATGGATGGTAGAGAGAATTGGGCAAGACTGTTGAGGAAAGGGAAGGTTTGTTCAGGAGAGACTGGAAGATTTAGCTAGAACACTGGCAGAGGATGGATCTGGATGGAAACGAAGGTGGCAAGCGTTGTTTTTGGAGGATGAGAGAACGCCGAAAGAATTTATTGGGTGAAAAGATGGGAAATAATTATTAAAAAAAAAAAAACGGTTTAGTTGCGAGAAAGTAGAAAGGACTGGTTAAGAATGATAGTTATGGTTGGAAAAGAACTGCTCAAAGAATGGTTGAGAGATAGAGTGAAGCGAGCAAATGTTGGTTGGATTAAGTCGGAGCAACGATGGATTTAAAGGATGAAAGAGGACTGGAAGTGAAATTCAAATGTATTGGTCGCAAGTGATCATACTAGGTGAAGATTAGTTGAGAGTGAGAAGACGAGTCTGTCAACAGAGATGATGAATGTTGTTGTCCATCCAACATGAAATTGTAATAGAAATGCACTTAAATTACGGTAAAAATAATTGTACATTATGCTGGATATTGTTTTGATAGGTGATAGTCAAAATATTTATTCTACGTCTGTAAGGTTTGACTTTAGGCTAGGGTATGTTCTTTCATCTGTTTGCCTATTTTGGATTTCTACAACATGTTTCGCTTATTATGTAACAGTTTTTATCACTACCCCAGCCTAAGTTAGATTGTGAACCCTTCAGTCGGCCATTTTTGGATGTGCAGTAAACACAAATTAATCTCCAAAGGATCAGCTATGGAAATATAACGTGTTGAATGATAAGTGTGAGAACAATGCTTATCTGTCGTTAGGAGCGGAATGCCTGTTTTGGACGCGTTGTTGTTGTATCCAGGATCATCTGGACGTGAACCCAGGGGGCTGCAGACGGAGAGGATATGTGTAAACAGAGAGCAGAATGGAAGCCACAACGACCAAATGCACCAGCAGTGCCAAAATGTTAGTGGACTTTTTTTTTCCCACCCCAAAGTTATCTGTATTTGGTTGAAATTGAAAGAATTTACATTTAAATGGTGAGCAGTAGTGGAAAACAGTTTGTAGGTTAGAAGGCAGGACATTTTAGTGTTGAAGAGGATGCTGTCTGAAAATGTTACTGCTGACAAATATAGAGGAGTGAAAACTGGGCAGAGGTACTGTATATGAGGACAAAGTAGTATGGAAGCATTTGACATGGTTATCTTGTTGGGACGATTCCCTGGAGGAGTAAAGCATTTGAGATGAAGGATAATTTAGGTTACTTATGGTAACTGCTTTAATTCCAAATAGTCGTAATTTCACAGGATTGGGTGGATGGAATTTGTCACGCAGAAACTCTCAAACCAGAGGAAACGATGTGAAGAAGAGGCTGGTGGGTGGGAGAATACTGTGACCATTTGATGGTCACCTTCAGCCAACAGAAGGACCATTATCAGTTCTCCCATGTGTGTAATGCTTCTTTGTGTCTAGTAAGCACATAACTAACAAATGGACACCTGGTGGACTTATGAAAGGTGCTGCAACTGAATGAGACAATAAAGTCAAGTCTGAGTTTGTTGGAATTAATTTCTCACAATATGTTGCTCAGGTACGTGTGGGTTGGTCATCCTTGCCTTAAATATTTGGAATGAACAGCTTAGCTTCGAAGTAATTGCATGTTTATTGTGGCTGGTTATTCTTGCCTTGAAAGTAACTTGCCATGTGGTGCCTACATTTTTTAAAATACAGCCGTAAAGTATGGGATGATTTATAATTGTGACACCAATAGATTTGGTATAAAGCAGAATTTGGCATTTTACATGTGACTATCCATCAGTACTTATTACTAAAATACAATTTCAGCAAGGTCTGTATTAATAATATTTCATCACTAGCCTAAAGCATGTTTTAATATTATCCCAAGTATATTTTTTCCCTGACAAATGTTGGAGTAACTGTTAGTGTTCAATAGGAAATTATATAGCTTTGATTTAATAGACTGGCTCTTGAATCCAGATCATGCCCATTTTAGATTATTCATGCTTCATGACTGTTCAACTTAACCCCTGCTGGGCTGAATCTTTGTAAGGTGGTTAATCTCCCTGAGTCATTGTTTTATAACTAGTGTAAATTGTATCTCTTGTCAGTCTTGCACCTCGCCCGAGCAGACCTTCATTGTGCCTCATGAGGTCTGCAGCTTGGCAAGGGTTATGAAAGGCCTTCTGTATTAAAGAACTTCATATCAGGCTGTAACTGACTATTCCTTTTTATAAAGTACCTGAAGATGCACAGGATAGCCTGGTAGCAGCAATATTACGCTGTAAAGGATGTCACCTGGATTCAAGGAGTCAA
>JAGKTI010023220.1:0-14293 GCA_018397915.1 Birgus latro
GCCTAGAAAAGCCATATTATTCTTTCACTTCTTCCAGTTCCCAGTTCCAAGTATATGTGTGTAGTGGCTTTAGTGAAGCCACAAGTCACGCGTTGCCGGTGTCGGGACGATTCCACGCTACCCTCAGTATTAAATACGGGAGGATAATATTCCCGAGAAATATCATATCGACACCTAAGCAGCGGTGCGACATCTGGTAGCAGCGGTTGAGATAACAGTGCTGCAACTTCTGGTAGCAGCGGTTGGGATAACAGTGCTGCAACATCTGGAAGCAGCGGTTTGGGATAACAGTGGGATAACATCGCTGCAACCTCTGGTAGCAGCGGTATATTAATTGTTATTCCCAACTTTGAATAATTAAAGGAAACAACTTAAGGGAACTGGAAGGAAGAAATAGTGAATAGTGAATATTCTTCTTCTTTAATTTGTTCTATAAATGAGTGATTTTAATTGGGAGGATGATCTAAACCCAGTTGAGGAATTACTTGATTCAGATGATTCTGACTCTGTTTCTGTTGGTTCTGACTCTGTTTCTGACGATCCTGACACAGAAGACTCTGATGAAATGACTTCAACACCTGTTAACCCTCCCCCTTCGAGCAATACTGGGGCAGATATTGCTCAATTATCTCAGCAATTATCCCAGGCCATCTCAGATAATAGTAAGAATCCCATACAACAATTGGGGGCCATGAAATATTTTTGTAGTTCAAAATTTCGCTCCTCACCGGAATATCCAGGAAAACGATTGGAGCCAGATGTTATGATCTGATTAAGTGATATAGAGATGAGGACAAATGATACTTCGAAGTGGACTACGAAGGGAAGAATGGAGGTAGCTAGGACGTTTTCACTCGGTCCTGCACAAGAGATTATGGAGATTTTAATCCGGGACTCTAATGATGACTGGGATAGTTTCAAGGGTTCCATGAAGGACCAATATTACACTGAGGAAAGTCTAGAAACGTTACACCGGGAGTTACTTACGGTGAAGTGGAACCCCGGGGAAATTCCACTTCACTGCTTCTACAGGTTACAGAGCCTGGGGGATAGGATTGTTACATTATGTGACACTTTCCGGGAATCAGTGAATCTCGTCATTGTTAATAATTTTCTGGACATGTTTCCTAAGCAGTATGTTGCACATATTCCACAGAGCAGGTACCGTAACCCAGTAGAGATAGCGAAGGAAGGAGTCAAGTGGGCAGAGAAGACGAATTCGCCTCTGTCAGAAGAAAATGTATTGAAAGAAAGAAGACAGGGAACGATTGCTAGTGTGAACCCGAGTGCAGGCAGTGTTAGTGCGTCGCCTATGCCAAAGGTTCAGCCGAACACTGGGGCGAGAAATCATACGAGTGCGAGTGGCGGCACAGACACTCAGCAGAGTTCACGCGGTGCCACTTCCCGTGATAATAATGATTGCCGTAGGTGTGGGAAGCGAGGGCACTTCGCCAAACGGTGTCGCGCGGACAGGCCCCTCCAACAGGGGAAATACGACCATTTGTCACAGGAGCAGAGGAAAAGGATTAAATGTTTTCGTTACTTCATGGACATCGTGCTGAGCACTGTGTGGTCCGTGTGGATAATCCTGGACAGTCAGTAGCTAGATACAGGGAATGTCAGAGTACTACACATAGTACAGATCAGTGTAACTGGAAAAGGACTAAGTCACCCGAGGAAGAAAAAAAAAAGCCGGACGAATCGGGTTAGGGAACTTAGTCATTGCCACAACGAGTGATGGAGTAGCGAAGTTGGCGGTGGTTAGAGGCATGTGTGGGAGTTTACATTGTGAGATACTCCTGGATACAGGAGCTTGTAAATCTTTGATTAACCAACAGACCTATGAAACTGCGTCAGGGCCTGATACTGATCTCCGACCTTATCGAGGTGGTGGGTTGGTGTCCGCTAGCAGTGATGCAATGGACATATTGGGATTGGTGAATTTCCAGGTAGAATTAGGTGATAGGAAATATGATCAGGAATTTGTGGTAGTGAGGGACTTACCCTCAGCCGTTTCCATAATTTTGGGAGTTGATTTCATATTCGCACACAGCCTAAGTATCACCGCCAACCCGCTATGTATATAAGTCGGGGAAGAGGAACTTGATTTGGTGACCGAGGGAGGGAGTGTTTCTCGTGTAGAGTTCAATCCTTCCTTTGTGATAACTGGGATAGTTCCTTCATCCGAGGAAAATGAAGAAGTGGATTTTGTGACAAGTCAGTGTGTCACAAATGGGACAGACATTCTGGAACCTTACACATATGGAGCAATAACGTTAAAGACAGCGTTAAGTGAGTGGGAGGTAGGAATGTTTATGCCAAACACTGGTAGTTCGATTGCAGCAGTGTTGTGGCCCGGCATTGTAAGTCCAGTGGATAATGGGGCAACAGGGGAAGGAACATGTTTTACTGTTGCATATGCAAATTTAACCCCTGACCGGATATTTATAGATGGAGAATTTAAGGTAGGTACTGTATCCCCTTATGAAGAAGTTAGGTGGGAGGAGGAAGTAAGTCCAGAGGGAGATCAGATCACTAGTGTAATGAGTGAAGATAGACTCCGGAAACTGTACACGGAAGTAAATCAGATAACCATTCCTTCAAGCCGAGAAAATGAAGCATTAAAAAGGCTAATAAGGAAACACCCAAGTGTGTTTGCACTTCCCGAGGACCCGCTTACGACCTCACCCTACTTCTATCATCACATATGTGCAGATGGACCGGTAGTAAACCATAGGCCATACCGTATACCAACAAAGTGGCATGATCAAGTATGTAAGCAACTTGAGGATTTACGTAGACAGGGGATTATCAGGCCTTCTCGTTCACCTTATTCTTCGCCACTGGTTCCAGTAGTTAAGAAGGATGGTGGTTTGCAGATCTGCTTAGATTTTAGACATTTAAATAAGCAGATAGTTACAGATCCTTACCCTCTGCCCAATATTGAGTATATTCTTTCACAGTTAGGTGAGAATAAGTACTTCAGTAATTTAGACTTGAAGCAGGGTTACCACCAGAAATCTTTGGATGAGGAGTCTAGGCCTCTTACGGCCTTTTCCTCACCTGAAGGGCACTGGGAGTATTGCAACCTTCCTTTTGGATTAAAAGATGCACCGGCTTCTTTCCAGCGTATAATTAATGAAGTCATGATTGGTCTCACGGGAAAGATAACCCATACTTTTTTGGATGACATTATCATTTATGGGAAGACGTTTGATGCTCATATACATAACCTAGATGAGGTCTTGGGACGTCTTGAAGGGGCAAAGTTAACTATTAAATTGCCAAAGTGTAGTTTCTTTAAACAGGAGGTATCCTTCTTAGGTCATGTCATCACCACTGAGGGATTACGCCCTCAGCCAGGGAAAATCTGTGCAATCCAAGGTATTGCAGTTCCTAGTACTTTGAAAGAACTCCAGTTTCTTGGGGTTAGTGAATTATTATCGCCGGTTTGTGGAAAATCTCTCCCAGATAGCGGCGCCACTCACGAAACTTACTCGTGGGAAAAGAGATGTGAAGAACACACAGCAGCGCGTGGAGTGGAGTGTGGAGGCACACCGTGCGTTTTGTGAGCTTAAACGAAGGTTAGCAGATGTATTGCTAGCTTTTCCTCGCTTTGATAGACCTTTTGTGTTGACTACGGACACCAGCGGTACAGCGATTGGCGGAGTTTTGCAACAGAAAGATGATCAAGGATTCCTTCGGCCATTGACTTTTTTCAGTCGTGCTCTAAACAAGGCAGAGTTGAACTATGCTACGATAGAGCAGGAAGCGCTGAGCATTGTTTATGGGTTGAAGGTGAACAGACCGCTTATCTTGGGTTATGAGATATTGATTCAGACCGATCATCGACCTCTTACTTGGTTGTTTAATGTAAATGCGGCCTCAGGGAGGATTGCAAGATGGCAAATCCAGGTAGTCAAATATGACATCAAGGTTGAATATTTACCAGGGCAACAGATGTCGTAGCGGATGCTCTATCCCGGTTGAGAACGACTCAGTCTAGTGATGAAGACGAAGTTGCATTACTTGTGAGTTCAGGCACTGTGGAAATAGACACAATAGATTGGGATGTCACTGAGATAAGGCAACAGCAAGATGCACACCCAGTTTGGGGTAGATTAAAAAGTTATTTGCGGAATGAGACTACGGAGGTACCAAAATTGCCAGCAAAGTTAGACTGCTTTCATTTGTTGCCAGACGGTTTGCTCTATAAGAAGGAGAGTCGGTCATTTGGCATAGGGGAAGTATTCCAAATTGCAGTCCCAGAAGATAGCGTTCAGTCTGCACTTAGACTTGCTCATTGCTTACCGTTATCTGGTCATGGTGGAACCAAGATTACTTTAACTCGCGCGAGGAGGTTTGCATACTGGCCTCAGATGGAGAGAGATGTCGTGGAATTTTGCAAACGGTGTACCCAGTGTATACGTTCGAAGCGTTCGGGGGACGCCCCAGGCCTGCTTCTCCATTTCCCTGATGTCACTGCCCCATGGGTCAGGTGTCACATGGATTTGATTGGTCCACTAAATAGATCAGAGGGAGGGCATTATTATGTCTTAACTTTCATTGATGCGATGACTCGATTTCTCATCGCAGAACCATTAAAGTCTAAGTCTGCTGAAGAGGTGGCTAGAGTGTTTGTGGAGCGAGTCATTTGTATTTATGGAACTCCACAACAATTAGTCACGGATCGGGGAACTGAATTTGTTAACAAGGTGTTTCAGGAATTGGCACCGTTGTTGCATATGAAACATGTGAACATTACTCCTTACCACCCATCCTCTAATGGATTGGTGGAGAGGGCAAATGGCACCATCATACAAATAATACGAACTATGGTGGATCAGAACGTTAATCATTGGCATAGAATGGTACCAGTTGCGATGATGGCTTATAACTCTGGATATAATCGGACTATCCGTGATTCCCCTTACTTCTTGCTGTTTCTCAGGGACCCACAGGTGCCTTATCATGTAGTGCAGGACCCATCTTTGAAGTACAACCTTGAGGATATACCTAATTTATTTGCCGCCATGGCGACAAAGGTTTTCGAAAGATGCCAGGACTTTCTCGATCGTGCGAGCACAGAGAACGAGAACAGAAGGGCAAAGCGATGTATAATGAAACCACTTATGGTAGGGGACCGTGTCTATGTGAAGACTGTTCCTGCCAGAGGGGTGGCAAGGAAATTGCAACCTTTGTTTTCAGGACCCTATCGTGTAGTTGATCGGGTAAATGATGTTGTTATCAAGGTTCGTCCTATACAAGGGGGGAAAGTAACCACTTTACACACTGACAGGGTGAAGGTGGTCAAGGAGGAGTGTATTATGAAGAAACAAAATCGTAATGCAAGAATGGCTTATCCTATTCATGAAGGTGGAGAGACTGGGGATGAAGGGGAAGGTGCAGGTGAGGAAATAAAAGAGGAAGAAGGTATCCCAGTGCCTGTAATTGACTTCAGTTTGCCTCCTCCACTAGTAAGTCAGGCTACAGGTAATGGTGGGACTGGCAACTCGGCGGATTTGCTGCCAGCCGCCACTGACTCAGGGCCAGTTACCACTCCCCCACACCACACCTCACACTCCAACACCTTGTAGATACAGTCTGCGGTCACATTCTAGTGTCCCAGACTACCCATTGTGTATGGATAGACCTATTGAGTATCAGACTGCACAAGCAGAGGCACCTGGTGTGGCTGAAACACAGACTGAAGTGACTGAGGACAACACAAGAGACATGTAGTTGTTACTAAGTGAATAAATGATAGTCAGGTGAACTTGTGGTTATAGTTTTACAAATCTCTTGCAGATGATTGCTTGGGTTTGGGTGAGTCCATCCCAATTGGAATCGATAGGACCACGAGAGGAGACACCTGCCAACTTGGGATTGGTGTTTTCACCTGCGGGTCTTTGATGATTACAGGCAATAACTATGTAGTTCCAGTTGTACTTAATAGGGAGGAGTTGTTCCAACCTTTGCATGCTGCTCACGACTTGAGTGATGCCATATTGTGGAATATAGGCCACATGGATAATGGCAGCACTCTAGTTGCTTCATTACGGACTACTGTGCATGCATTTCAAGTTGAATTTGATACTCGCTATCAGGATTTGAGCAGTTATATGGACTATCTCATGTCAGATCATCCATGGAGTCGTCGCTCCAGACGGGATGCGATCGACATATTGGGGCAGTTTGCCAATGTTTTGTTTGGAACAGCTACTCAGCAACAGGTTGATGACATTCATGCTAGATTAGGGAGCCTTGAGACAATGTCAGAGAAGGAGAGGTCAGTATTAAATGTTCATTCCAAGGTATTGAATGCCACAATTCGAAACGTGTCATACATGCAGGCAGCACTGTTGAAGATACAGAAGGCTGCAAATATTTCTTACAGTATTATACGATTGTATTCATTGAAGACCTTGGAGTTGGAGAATGAAGTGAAGATGTATGAGGCTTTATTCAACCTCCAACTCGCCCTGTCTGACATCATAGCTGATCATTTTAGAATTAAGTTGGGTATTCAAGAAATGCTCCAGGCTAGGCTGAGTCTAGATATGGCCCCTAACGAAATCTTGTTGGAATTATTGGGGAATATATCACTCAAGGAGCCGGGTTTACTTTTCCCAGCGAGGCCAGAATATCTAGCACTGTATCGTGACATCATCAAAGTTGTACCTCGAGGTTACATGTCAGCTGTGTGCTTTTACTTACTAATACCAGTGTTGGGTGACCCTTCTGATGTATTTGACATCTTTAGGATCACCTCACTTCCTTACAGTGTGCCTGCTACGGAGGTCTACGTGAGAGTACTCCACCAGTATAACTTCCTTGCTTTCACAGAAGATCGCCTTCATTATGTGCTGCTTCAAGATTTCGCCAGTTGCAGGGACCACCAGGACTTGGTGATCTGTGAACCTTTGGGATCCGTCTATCATGTCACGACCCCATCTTGTGAGAGTGATTCTTTTCTTAACAGAAACAATGCCACTAAGCTCTGTAGGAAAGAGATCTTAACTTCATTCAGTCCAGTTTTTGTGAAGCTGAAAAATTACTGGTGCTACTCTACAGCCCAGTCTTTGTATTTCACGTTGAAGTGCGCGGTTAACCCAATAAAGAAAACCGTGCAAGTTGTTAAGGGAGTAGGGAAATTGGTCTTGGGAGATGGCTGTAGCGCCCACAGTGAAGCTCTGACTCTTCCTGCTTATGCAACTCTTGCTATAGAAACTAAGCTCACTGTTTACCCCCATCTCCTAAACCTCAGTACCTCACACACCCATGCTGAACTTACAGCTATAAAGGACTTACCCACTTTAGGACCTCACCTTAAAATTACTCCTCTGTTTCTGGATGACCTCCTTAAATATCAAAGTCAGTTGCAGTTGATTGAATCTCTCAAACCCTTCGGTTCTTCCACCTTTTTCTGGTACTATGTCCATGCTGGGATAGCTCTCTTTCTGGTTCTCCTGTCTACATATATCCTTTATAAGTGTTACATTACTGGCTGTGGGTGTACATGTTGCAGACTTGAGTCCATACTCAGACATCGACGTGCACAGAACCCCATCATACCCTACTCACGACGAGGACGTGTGACTTCATCTTTGGGGGGAGAAATGTCGGGAAGCCGACAAGCATCCCCTCAGGCAGGTGTAAGCAGAGACACGCAGTTGTTGCAGGTGTGGAAGCAACTATACCTGCTGGCCATGAGTTTAGAGTGAAACACGGACAGGGGGGAAAGAATAGAGGTTCGATGGATTCTGTGTACTGTGGGCAATGTAGGGAGGTGGAATAAGGAAGGGAGGTTGAGAGGAAGAAATAAATGGAGGAAGGAGGAGGGAGAGATAGAGAGAAGGAGTAATGATGGTGTTGGTCAAGTTGTTTATACAGGAAAAGTGTTGGCTAGGCAGTTCAGACCGTGAGAGCGTGACCTGACTAAGGGATTTTGCGGTGTGGGAACCAATGGTGACACGGCGAGTTTGATAGGGCCTCTACGGTGGATGAAGCGGATGATATGTGGATGAGGGCGGTGGATGAGTGGGTGAAGCCATCACCCACCTTGCAACCATGTGACCTGCTGGTGAACATCGGCAACCCTTGAGGCCAGACAGGGGTACAGACCTCAGTTGAGACTAGAGGATAGAGCAGAGCTCTGGCGGATATCGTGACGAAAGGACGCAGCCTGACGTAGCCTGGCTCGGAGACGTCGCTGTGTAGCCGGGAGTAAAAGTTCCAGAGACGACATGAGAGCACTTCTTTTAGTTGTGAGTAAAAGTACATGCTTGTGGTAATTGCGGGTACAAACTGGCTAACAGTGCTATTATATTTGTCTGTCGTCTGGGACTAGTAAAGAAGGACTCCTAGTTAGAAACGGAAGGAGAGAAGACTTTACATATTTAAATGTGTTTTTCCTGTATTAAGGTAATAGTGTAACTTTATATATATGAGTGATTAAAGAGAGTGCTTTGTTGTGACAGCACTGGAAATTATTATGGGATTATATATATAAAATGCTCTTAAGCATAGAACTTTTATAAGGGCTTTGATTTATTAATATAGTGTTAGTAATAAAGTGAATTGAGAGATGTGTATGTGCAGTTTCTTGGCACGGCATTTTATATGAAGTGAAATGAGGTGGGAAATACCTCAGAATTGTTAGTAGATTTTTGTAAATACTATTTTGTAATTAAAGCCTAGAAAAGCCATATTATTCTTTCACTTCTTCCAGTTCCCAGTTCTAAGTACATGTGTGTAGTGGCGTGTTAGTGAAGCCACAAATAGCACGTTGCTGGTGTCGGGACGATTCCACGCTACCCTCAGTATTAAATACGGGAGGATAATATTCCCGAGAAATATCATATCGACACCTAGGCAGCGGTGCGACAAGTGTTCTGCTTAAACCTTTGGCAAGTTACACATTTTTAAACATATTCACATACATCTACTTTAAGGTTTTGCCAATAATATAGCTCTTCAGCTTTCTTAGTTTTCTTCTGCCCTAGATGACCTGTCAATTCATGGGCGTGTTGCAATGCCTGAACAACTAAGGTACGAGGAACTATACGACTATAAAGACTACCGTCCGCCTTTACACGTACGTAATACAATATTTCTTCTACCAAGGCAAACTGATCTAAAGTATTCTTTGGCAGTCTTTTAGTAGGAATCCTACCGCCTTCTAAATACTGCACAAGTTCTCCCCATACTGGTTCTACTCTCTGGCGGTCTCTCATCTGTTCTCGGTTCAACCCAAGCAAGGTGGCTTCAGGTGATTGGACTACCACTCGAACTGGGCGTGATAACTGGTCTGCAACAAAATTATCTTTACTTTGAGATATTGTATATCATAATTGTACTCTCTCATTTCCAGAATCCATCGGTTCATTCTGGGTGATTTAGTCCTGCGTTTGAATATGCAGGTTAGTGGTTGGTGATCTGTGATCACTGTGAACCGTGTACCCCATAAGTAATGGTGATAATTTCGGCATGCAAGAACTATTGCTAGAGCCTCTTTATCGGTGGTTGAATAACGAGACTCGCAAGGGGTCAATTTTTTAGAGAAATACCCGATTGGCTTATTAGTACCGTCAGCTTGTACATGACTAAGGACTCCCCCAATGTGTGTGTGTGTTACTTGCATCCATAGCAAGAATGAATGGCTGATCTACTTTAGCTCCAACTAAAACAGGGGCATTGGTAAGGCAAGATTTGAGATGTTCAAATGCTTTCTGACATTCGCCCGTCCAGAGAAAAGTGGTTTGTGATTTTGTCAAATTAGTGAGTGGTGTAGCGATGCATGCGAACGACAGTACGTTTTCTATAGAATCCGCACATTCCAAGGAACTGCCTCACTTCCTTCACGGTGGTGGGTGGCTTCATTTTTAGTATGGCTTCTATATTCTTTGGATCCGGTTTACTACCTTCTGCCGAAATCTGGTGACCCAGGAAAGTCACTTCTTTACATCCAAATTCACACTTACTGAGATTTAGTTTGACACCATTACTAGCAAGCAGTTCAAAAAGTTGTCTTAAACGATCCAATAGGGTAGGAAAATTTGGGGCCCATAAGATTAAGTCATCTAGGTAGTTTTTAACCCAACCTTTCTGTAGAAGAGATGTTAGCAAATTGACCATTTGTCGTGAGAAGATTGCAGGAGAACAGTTAAGTCCAAAAGGAAGGCGACGGAAACGATAGAGAGCCACACCATCGCTGAAAGTCGTCAGATCTCGACTCTCCTCATCTAATAAAATCTGAAAATATGCCTCTCGCATGTCCAGAGTGACGTAATATTGATGTCCAGCGGCTTGGTCCACTAATTCACCTAGCCGCGGAAGTGGATAGACATTGGCTGCGAGATGCTGCTTTACATGGTGGTAATCGAGGCACATTCGTTTACTACCATCGGGTTTATTAACCAAGACGATAGGTGATAACCAGGCTGCTGTGGATCTTTCAGTGATCTCCCTATCCTACATGTCTTTCAACATATCAGTGATAATTTGTTTTGCTTGAACTGGATAGCGATACATTGGGCCTCGACTGGGCTGAGGATTTTCGACTTTACTATGAGCTGGAGGACCCTTGATCAGACCTAATTCCCCTTGGTCTAGGATAAACAGAGGGTCATACTTTAGAATTAATTCAGGTAGTTCTTTTCGCTGGTCATCAGTGAGTTGTTGCCATCTCTGTTCATCAATTAAAGCTTTCAATTTCTGACTACGGGTACCCTTTTGTTCGACGTGATCATTCTCGGCTAGAAGGTCGTTTCGTATTTTAGTGATGTTAATTTTGTCAGGGACTGGGCTGGTCACTCTCTCATACGAACCGATGATGGTACCTTTTCGTAACACCTTCACCTTTTTAGTGGGGTTAGTGAGTGGAACGTAGATGTTGTTTGCCTCGTTTACTTGGACCAAAAAAGGGTGACTATTATGACTCATTCTAGACTGTGGGTAGATGATAAGATTGGTTGCTGGATCCTCTTTCATAGGTACAGACACAAATATAGATTGGTAAGGGTCTAACTGTAAGGTCGAAAGGAGGTTAATATGTGAGGTTTGTTTCGGTTTAGATAATACTACGGGTTCATCTTTGACTCTCCTCACCTTGTTTCTCTGTCGGTGGATATGGTTCACCACATAAGGTGCACCACCTCAGATCATAACTCTCTTCACTCCATCCCACATGAGTGTAGCTTGGCTCAACACGTCACATTCCAGGAGAATGTCTGTACTAAGGTAGGAGTTTGGTACTACCGGGACCCACTGCTTGTGTACTTTCTCATCACCGACCGTTATTCAACTCGCAACATCCCTAATATTCTAATATTCTCAGAGGTGCACCTGTGATCCCTTGTAAGCGCGGCGGATTTCGACATGTGTTCAGTTCTCCCACGATCCGTTTGAATGCGAACTCCTTGATTAAAGTGTAACTACTGACGGTGTCCATGACAGCTTCTAACATCTTCCCATTTGTTATTACACTGATAGTGGGAGATGTTTGGCCGCCAGCTAGTCATAACTGCTGAGTCGGTTCATGAGTTACTACCGGAGAGACACCTTGAGGTGTGGTGTCGGGACTACGTCCAGGACACCCGCGTCCACCTCGCCGACATCCGGGTCTGCGACAATCAAAACAGTGTCCAGGAGGGGGTTTTTGCCAACAATCTCTGAGATTGTGAGAGGTAGCTCGACAATGAGCACAGTATTTATCCCTATATACTTTAGGGTTGTTAGGCCGTCCCTTATCTACTTGTGCCAGGTTAGACTTAAGCTCACGGATCTGGCGCTTTAGATCCTTTACTACTTCTTTCGGTCCGTCTGGATTCGAAAAGTTACTCTGTTTCAGTGAGGCAGAAGGTGATAGCTGGTTGCCTACCTCCCTGTCTTTCATGCTTCTTTCGGAAGGTAACATATTAACCTGAAAGGTCTGACTCACTTCCAATAGTTGGTGTTCATTCTCTATTCAATCAATGAATTTTTTTAATGGGTATTCATCATCTAGGAAACCTTCAAGTTTACTCCTTGATGGAAGAGGCAATCCATACCACAATTTAGGCTTGACTGTTTTGTCTCGGTTAGGGAATCTCTCCGGGAAATTTGTGTTCAATGGCCGCATGTTTACAAATATAGCGGTGCATAAAGGCCTGAAGTGATTCTACCCAATTGTAGCACACTGAATCCAATTCCTGCCATGCCCGATCGATACTTACTTCAATAGCAAACTCTGATCTAAGGATCACCTTGAATGTTAGCCACGTGGTTACTCGTCATTTAGTCTGGACGTTATGAATGAACACTGCTAATTCCGAGCTCACTCGACTTCGCAATTTGTATGCACATTCCATCATCTTGGCTACATTGCTCTACCACTTCAAATAACATTTCCAGGCAAGCAGCCGCATCAGTACCCTGTAGTTGACCCAGTTCTAGAATTCAAACATCCCGTGGTTTTATGGGATTTACATTACCCATCATTGTTAGAAATCGAACTGGAGTCTGAGGACAGGCTGAACTCGGGAAAAACTGCTGCGCCTCAGTCTGATCATACTCATCGTCCTCCTTAATCTGAATTCCTACACCTTGCCAACTCATGGTGAAACCGGATGGAACACGTTTTACTACTATTAGCTATCTAATCCAGAGTATACACAGATCATGTTGCCACTCTAGCACTCCATTGACTCATTCATCAGAGAAAAAAGTTCTGGCTTTGGCTCCCGGGGCCCGATACACTTTCAGTTCCACATCCGAATTAATATTCAATGACTGAGGTATTTGGCTGTGACCTACTAAGGATACTCTAACATTCTGTGCTTACACTTTTAACTGTGGGAACATACCGATCAATTTTCTGTTTTATCACTACAACGAAAAATTTTACCTTCCAAGAGTTCTCTATATAAGATCAAGTGGGCCTCTAGCATGTTATTACCGATCTATCTAAATATCCCACCGATGTGCCACCAGTGTAAGAGAGAAAATTTTAGGCTCCCTTAAAATGAAGAAGATCTATCTGAATCTATCTAAATTCTCACCGCATTAGCACCAGTGTAACGGTTAGAACTTTGACTATATGATTTTATTTGATTTTTACTGATTACTGATTACTACCGAGGAAGAAATCCTAGAATTTTGAAGAAGGCCTCGTGAACTGATTCCCACTAGGAAGAAATACTAACAGGTAGAAGTAGAATTAATTTTTGGTATGCTGCCACCACCCAGTGATTGCCAGGAAAGAAGTTATTAGTCCCGTACAGTGAAAGACGGGACACTGAGGCCTAGAAACAGTAACCAGGGTAGCGTGAGAAAATAAGAGTGCGTGAATTCTATAGATAGTAACATACCTTGCGGGCCACTCGAACTCACAATCAACTTCCCAGAGGAGTTTAGATCAAACACATAAGAAAATTTAATTATCTATGATTTACTAACCTTAACATACATAAAATAAAATTAACCTTTGAACAAAAAGCGACTAGTACACAGTTATACTTCCGTCTCTGATTCCTCCAGAAAACTGGTTAAAATAATGCTCTCCACCACAGAGAATAAATCAAGCTGACTCACATATCACGGTACAAAGTTTATTATTCGAGAGAACACCACCACTGAAGATCGTTGGGCTTTTACACTCAACAAGATGTTGATAATACTGCACACAAATGAATTACTCGCCCGATACATATAATACATACATTAAGAATACACACAACTCGACCTCGTAACCCAACACGAGGTACACAAGTGAAAAGAAAAAAAAAGAATATTTCAAACTCTGGCGTGACTTGCATTAACCACGGTCTCAAACGGACTCGTAGATTTTTTCCCAGGCTCACAACTTGTCACCAAGGATTACTCTAGATTTAGTATATTCACCTCTATTTTCCATGGGTTTACACAATTTGACATATCTAGGTATATGATCGGTTGCACAAGATTGATACAATATATAAAGTTCACAGCGCTTGCAATACCCTGTATGCTAGGAAAACTGACACTACAAAACACACTTGCTTTTATCTAGAATACTTCACTTTAGGAGAAAAGGCTTTTACAAGTGGACCATACGAATACATAATCGATAACTATGCATAAAGAAATGAACTAAGTGGAACTGTGTAAGGGCTTTGGCAATTAGCATCTGAGGCTCTTTGTAGACGGTAACTAGACACCTCGACGCCACACCGACAATCTGTGGATGTCGTCCTTTCTCAGTGATCTATCAGCTCGGAGTCACAAAGAAATTGGGGAATATTATCAGTCAACTTACTTTATATATATATATATA
>JAGKTI010023221.1:0-14904 GCA_018397915.1 Birgus latro
GGTGTCATATAAATCTGTAGTTACGACGATATTTTTTTTGGATAAGCTCATTTACCCCTCTTGTAATAGGGACAAGTCTGGTTTCGAACCCTAGTTTGGGGGAACAGCACAACGAGACGAATACACTTAACTGAAACACCTTGGCTTTATTAACACTCTGGCTTCTGTGACTGTCTTCTGAATTAAATCATTTGGTGCTGTCTGAAAGCGAAGTGCTTATATGGAGGAACTTCACGTGTCATATTTAGCTTTGGACAGGTGAAAATCATAGCTGCGATATATCTGACTAAAGCACGTATTATATATAACTTGCATAGGGAATTTCCTGGCACCTTCTCCTCAGTGACTCATTTTGCTGATTACCCCTAAACATTATCGTGTGTATCTTTTTTAATTTGCTTCTATCTCAGTATATTGAAAGTAAAAATAAATTAACCTCAGAGAAGAAGCACCATTTGGCACTCAATTATTAAAAGGAAAAATGAGCAAGGAAATGCGGTAAAATAAACAGCAGCGTTAGTACAAAAAGGAGACGGCAATAGAGAAATTAGAGAAACGGTACTAAAACGAAATGAACAGGAGAAAAAATCTGAAAGAATGATGGAAGCAAGGAAAGACAAGACAAACCAGTGAAAGTTGAGAACCTAAACAAAAAGAAAGTGAAGACGAAGAGGACTATAAATCCCTTAAACCCGGGTGCCGTATTTGTACTTCGTCCTTGCTGCTTCCAGATTTTTATTCAATTAAGAACGAGCCTTTTGTATTTGAAGGGCTTTTTGACAGGCTCCTCAATTTTAAAAACTGTCTAGTATAATATATTCGTAAGGAGAGAAAAACATCCCTGTGTTTATTGTGCAATGGGTTAGAGAGGGACAAGGAAATGCACGACGCGACTGAACATTAAAGTGAAAGGTCCAGTGCAGTGACTTCTTACTGATGTAATTTTAAACTATTCTTTATGACGACGTCTTTAGCAACTGTCGACTACGCTTGGCTTTAGGACCCCTACATCTTATCATTCATCTTTTCCCACTTCTATATATACAGTATATGGAGCCGATGTGTTTGACTAATCTTTCCATACAGCTCGGTCTTGTGCCTCCTCCCCCCCGTCAACCCCTTCTCTCGAATCTTCCTTCACACAGTTCGCCCGCCTTGTCTTCGGCCGTCCCATCCTCCTCCTTCATTGTATCTCCATGCATTACTTTCCTCACCACAATCATCCTTATCATGAGACCATACCGATTTAGCGTTCTCTCCTGCACCTTTGATACCTCTCAAAACCTTCACTGTCCCTCATTTCTAATCCCGTTAAACTCGTTACTCCACACATCATTTCCAACTTTCCCTCCTGAGCTCTCTTCGCAGCCCACATCTCTGACCCACACATGAAAGCCGGTCTCACTACCATTTTATATAACTCATGGCGATTCTCTTACCAAGCCATCTGCAGTATTTGTGCAACCAAGTTTCCATCCTCAGCCGCTCCTGGTTACTTAAACAACTCCGTCTCTCCCTTCAGACTAATCAAGTTTGAAATTAACCTCTATATTCATTTTTCTCCCCTCCGATCGTCGATTCTGTGTTCCATAGCCCCTCTCCATTAAAATTTTTCACTTCACACTGCACAACACGTCAGCAAGAAAGTATGCATAGTGAGGGGAGGGGGGGAGGGACTTTCGAACATTTAATTTATGGACGTGTTGGTTCATGGGCTTTATATAAACAATTACTACCTTCCGTTCACTTGGATTCCCGCCCCCTCGTGCAGGTACTAATCTCATACTCCAGCATCATCTAAATACACCTCCAGGTTTCTTACGGGACACTTTTAGGCCTTTATGTTTCTGATACAACCCTCTGCTCTCCGTACGGTTCATCTTTCTCTGCAAAAATTTAATCTACTCCCTCTACCTTTACTTAAGCAAACTGCTCCTTCCATATTCTCATTTCCTTCGTAAGATCATTAATCATTATCACGACACTTCAACAATCTCCCTTGTTGACAGGCCTTCAAGTTGTCCAACTCCAATTGAAAAAAAAAATCCCTGCATAGCGAAATTTATCTTATATGAATTTACACGTCTAATATGAAACTATAGATTCGTACGAGTCAGTGTGGTGGTGACGAGGTAAGTCTTCGTGTGACACATCCAACTACCCATGAAGAACATCTACTTCTCTAGGCCCATTAAATGAAGGTATTGGTCTGAAGAAAGCCTGTTAATATCAGTAATAACCAGCAGCAGTTTCCTTGTAGCCTTAAAACTTCAGTGAACAATCCTAATGCGCATGTACTTTAACTCGATTTTAAAGCAGCAAAGGCATATTAAGCCGACCCATTCTGAATATGCTAAAACTCCTTTAACACTCCAATTATATCTGACATTTATAAATAATACAGCTTTCCCAAATATTCAAAATAATGATTACATTGAATCTTTTATTAGTTCAGCAAGATCATACAAAAGAATCACTTCGTGCATGAGCAAGATCATTAATTACGTACAGGATACTAGGCATACTGGCGATCTCCGTCCACTGTCAATACAATATTAGTTTGTGAAGCACTGTCCACCTCCGGTAGAAGCATAGATTCAGGTTGGCCAGGCCCAGTTANGTTTGTGGACCCTGCGGGGCTGGCTGTGGTTCCAAGATTTCGAGTACTTCCATAACTGAACGTTGGGGTAAAGGCAGAGGATGCACGATATCAGGCAGTGGAGCTGGCAGTGTCATTACCATTACTGGGCGCTGTGCAGGTTCCACGGCTGTTTGAGGTTGCTGTACCAATATTTCCTGCTGTGGCAATGTCATCACTGGCTCCTCCGGCTCTATGGAAATAAGTGGAGACTCCACAAAAACAGGCGAAGAAAGTACCTGAACTGGACTAGATGTCTGTTGAGGCTGTACAAATACATTCGATGAAGGAACTACTCTACCAGGTATAGATACTCTGGGACGAGACATGGAGACACTCAGTGAAGATGCAGGCTGTGAGTCTGGCACCGATCGCCGATTAATGACAACCACATCGTAACTGACGATACGCTGAACACTAGCCAGCAGCAATACAAGCACCACAATCATCTGAAATATAACAATGATGCAGTAGTTTTAGAGTTAAAATTTAAGGTACGGAATATGCTAAGGGACATAACTTTTAAGGTACGAAATATGGTAAAAGACGGCTATCAACTTTAAGGTACGAAGTATAGTAAGAACAATCAGATTTTAAAGTAGCCTACAAATATGGTAAGGGACAGCAAGCATTTTTAAGGAACAGATTTTGGAAAGGGTCAGCATCCATTTATAAGGAACAGATTATGAAAAGGACAGATCATTTATAAGGAACGGATTATGGCAAGAGCAGGTACGGTCAAGTTAACGTAACTCCAAGGATTACATATTTTGTAAGGAAAATTAATTCTGCATTAAAAAAAAAAAAATACTCGTTATCAAACCGTTAAGAAAACATAACACTGTTCATAAATAATTTAAAACTAAAAGGCATTCCTGACAAACATTACTAAAAACAAAAAACCCAAACACACTCACCATAATTGCTTGGTTAAGATTGTGAAGACAGACTGGACTTCGGGGAGCATTCGGGCAGTATATAAAGCAGCTCCTGGCCCCGCTGATTGGCTAGGGGCTGGGGTTGTACTTTGCCATTGGTGGACGATGCACACACGCCACGGGTTGTTTGCCACTTGCATTCCACGGCCTCCTGAACCTCTGTCATCAGGGTCTCGTATCTAGTGCAAACCGGGTTCGATTCTACGGGCCGTCAGACTCTGACCGCCTTATTGGAGGCTTGGTAGCATCCCGTTCTCACCAGTTTATTTTGTCTACAACTTAATATCTTCTTTTGTTAAATTCGACGTAGTTTGGATCGGTGACGTGTTGCTATTACTATGGTTCCCAAGCTTATCTGAAACGTGAACCCGGTGGACCGCAGGATGAAGTTGCTCCCGTCCTGAGGTGCACCATCTTCCTTTCTGTGGAGAGGGAAATAGAGGAGACTATTTATAATCAAACTATGGAGTCGCCTGATTAAATTGGTGCGTTGAAGTTTTCTCTCTCGAAGTGCGTCAGTGACAACAAGCAGATATCAAGATGTTGTGGGCAAAATAACACGCTGAGGAAGAGGTGCTACGAAATGTCCAGACTCACTGAGACTGCGACCCACTCTCTCATGACTCTCGCAAAGGAAGAACCCAGGACGTATTTACATATTCTCCAGAGCTTAACTTGTGTGTTGTATTGTTAGTACATACGTTTGTCTTCTCCCGTAGAGCAGTAACCCGGTGGGCTTCAGGCTTGAAAATTTAATGTAGAGAAAAATGAAGTAAGAGGTGGCATGAATTGTGGGACGGGGGTTATCTTATTAAAATTACGACCATAATGTGTAATTTCACCGAACTAGGTCATAATAGCTCCCCAGGGTTCCACTTTGTCGCGTCGACAATTGTTATATCTTTAACTGTCTTGAAACTGAACGAAACAAAAAAAAGTTTATCATACTTTTATTCATGTTACCAGCATAAAACTATTTCGTAGTAACCATTTATAGTGACGTGGCTCAGACTAATTCATCCCTTCAAAGTCTGATTGAAGATGAAAGTGCAAGGGTCATACAAAGTCATCACATTAAATGCGTGTGTTAAAGAGGGTATAGGCTGCAGAACTACCCATGGTTAGTCTAAGCATGGTCGGGAGGCTATATTTGGTGTGATCATTTTTCTTTCCTTAAGTCTTGGTGCTTTTGATGGCATCCATGTAAGGCCGTGCGAAGGATGACAAATTCCAGGCTGCGGCAGGGAACAGCTAGTTTTTGGCTTAATATATTTGACTCGACAACATCCTCAGTAAAGCCATCAATCGTAATGAGACAATACTGACATGCACTCTGTATGAACGGCAGGTCTTGGTCCCCCAAATGGTCCATATTATAAATGAGTCGCCTAATGTTGCGTGGGACTCTGGAATGAACTGTGGTCTTTCAGAAGTTGTTTTGATTCATTTCTCAAAGGTATTACACAAAACTGGCAATAAGTAAGATAACCTGAGAGGGAGTGGAAGGGCAATAAGAGGGTAAAGAAGGGGAAAGAGAGGGAAGGGGAGTGTGGAAAGAGAATGGAATGGAGAAGGACAGAGAGGGGGTGAGAGGTAGTGAGAGCAAGGGGAGGGGGAGAGAGGGGGGGGATGAGAGGGGGAAGGGGAAGGGAAGATAAAAGTGAGCAACGAAATGAAAAAGACAGATGAGATTCTTACTCTCTGCGGTCATTGATCTGGAACGTACCCTAAAAAGAGAGGGGGGATGAGAGGGAGAAGGGGAAGGGAAGATAAAAGTGAGCAACGAAATGAAAAAGACAGATGTGATTCTTACCATCTGCGGTCACTGATCTGGAACGTACCCTAAAAAGACACATTCTTAACCATTCGCCACCATTGCCATAGTAACAAAAACCGCTAGATACACCATTTTTCTCTCTGGATGATGTGACTTATACATTTTTAATTACTTTACTTCACACACAACTTGTCATTTTGTACGTTAGTTATAGGTTTTGATAGACTGCATCAATAATATATGAGATATGATATCGGCAGGAATAAACCGGTGAGCAAGAGGTGCTAGGGAACCAACTCAACCGACGAGGATAAAGCACAGGTTGTCATGGTGAAATAATTGCCACTCATGGAAACAACACATACAGTATATACAGAGAATGAAAAGAGCGATAGATGTTAGTTTTTACTGAAATCATTAATATGTGCAAGCAGGGGGTGTGAGCTGGGGGCAGGACAGCAAAATATCGGGGGACAGGGAGACATGGAGACGATTTGTTTTTATCATATACAACTATAACAGTACTCTTCCTCATTTTCCTTTTTACTTTATCCTAGCAGTTGAACCTAACCAAACCTAAGTTAACCAAGATTCGAATAAGTTTGAGTAAGTTCGCCAGCAGAAACGTAGGTGGGACATAAGGAACATGTAGATAACAAGGGGAGGTGGGAGGGGGGAATCAACAAAAAAACAATTGATTACACCATGATTGTTGAAGAGTACAGAAAAGAAACTGGTGCAATAGGAACTGAATGGGTATGGTCCTTCTGCTGCTTTGTACCTGAACATAAGGCAGGTTTGTATTTTGTACATTTTCTGTAAATAAAGGAAAACAAACCAAAGGCAAAATATTATTGTTTACCTCATCCAATTAAAAAAGAATGGGCACAAACACTGGAAGAAAACGGAACACTCATTGGCAAACTAAAAAAAATGCTTAAATATTATTACTTTTTTTCTGAGGGGGGGGGAAGGGGGAGATTTTGTAGTCGAATTTACACTGAACTGAAATGACCTGGAATGCTCTTGAATGACTCAGAATGGTAAGGACGGCCGGCCTTAGGAGCTCTGGGGCCCAATGGGGGACTTGTGAAGGTGCCTACTTCTAGAGGCCACCACCATTAACAGCTTTGGAGAAGACGACTTTTTCGGAAAATGGCAGCCACAGTTAAGGTCCAGGTGCGATGGTTTCACGTCCGGGGATGATGTGTTCAGCCACCGCTCGGCCATCGTCTCTCCCAACCCTGCCCACGCTGTGCCTTCAGTTGCGGCTGGCGAGGCAGTTGAATTCTTCATCGTGGAGGGTGACAAAGGTCCTGTAGCTGCCTCTGTCACCGGCCCAGCAGGCCAGGCAGTGCGGGGCTCTCCTCACGCCCTCCCCCGTCGTCAGCGCCGTCCTCATCTTCAGTCTGCCTCTCCTGCCTCCTCTGTTTCCACCATCGTCACCATGTGTGTGGAGGTGGCTAAGGCTTTCTCGAGAGGAGATATGGCGGTCCTTGCCCAGCGCCTGCCTGCCATCTTCCGGGCCAACGGGCTCCCTGCCATACTAATCCCCGAGTCTTTTTCCTCCTCACCCAGGATGAAGAGGGGGCCTGGGAGGAGGACCTCTCACCGTCGTTCTGGGCCCCCTGCTACCGCAGCGACATCCACCACATTGATCCCGAGGGTGCTGCAGTTGCAGCCCTCGACTCCCCCGACGAGGATTCGGTTGTCAGGGCGAGCCATTTCCCGCCAGTCAGCCTCTCGTGCTCTTTCTGAGGTGCCAGTGGAGGTTGTGGATGCTGCACTCTCGTCACCACCTGCGGATGAATCTGCCGCCCCTGTGTCTCCTGTGGTGCCTGCTGCCATGGCTACCTCTTCTCCTGTGGGGCAGGCATCGGAGGGCCCCCAGCCATCTGACTTAGCCCGGCAACTTACCCGGGGCGATTTTTCATACTCCAGTCTGGCCTCGACCTTTTGGAAAGCCAATTGGACCATTACCGAGACTGTGCGCCTCTGTGGATCTGACAGAGGGGTTCAGCAAGGGGGAATACCAGACGGCTATGCTCTCTTTCACCGAGCTGCGCCAGGGATCCCTCCAGGCTATCACCGACCCTGATGTGTATAGGATCCTGTCTTACACCCTTGAGGTCGTACAGTCTCACCTCTCCAATCACGACTCTGATACTGCCTCCAGTTCTGCAACAGTTTGAGGCAGCCTTCACCCACCAGTCTTGCAGACATTGTTTATAGTGATATTGTAATGTTTTCTGCTCCCCGGTTTTTGTGCATGGTGTACTCTGTATATATCTATCCGTATGTGTTCTGTATTGTGGATTTCGTACATATATTCAATAGGCTATTTGGCTTAATGGCCACATTATGGCCGATAGCCATTATTTAAGGGGAAAAAAATAACAGCTTGTCCGCCCCGAGTATGTGATTCTTCTCCGTCGATGTGAGAATCTGTGTGGCCGAATGCCGTCATACACTACTGAAATATTGAAAAAGCTTCATAAAAGTAATATAACAAAGTAGAATACATTGTTCTTGTTTTATTTCCCCGAAAACGAAGCCCGAATTTTGATATCCATGCACTTCTATATTTCTTTTTGTCGTTTTTAATGAAGCTGCAACAAAGCTGAGTTAAATCGTGCCTCTTAAAATTTTCGATTTATACCTTAGTTTTAGGTAAGGACTTGTTTTGTTTCTGTCAGTCTCTCTTCTGGCGGAAATTTAATGATGATGTATAGAATTATTCTACATAGCCATCCGAGGCTGGAATCTCATCCTTCGCACGGCCGTCCATCGATGCCACCCAAAGCACACAGACTGTTCAAGAAAAAAAAAATGTCAAACAAAATACAACCACACGACGATGCTTAGACTAACCATGGGTAGTTCTGCAGCCAATACCTTCTTCAACACACGCTTTTATTGTGATGATTTTGTATGACCCTTGCACTTTCATCTTAATCAGACTTTGAAGGGATGAATTAGTCTGAGCCACGTCACTACTGATGGTTACTCCAAAAATAGTTTTCTGCTGGTAACAATAACAAAAGTTTGAACTTTTTGTTTCGTTCAGTTTCAAGACAGTTAAAGATATAACAATTGTCGACTCGACAAAGTGGAACCCTGGGGAGCTATGTGTATGACTAGTTCGGTGAAATTACACATTATGGTCGTAATTTTAATAAGTTAAACCTCCGTCTCATCATTAATGCCATCTTACTTCATTCCTCTCTACTTTAAATTTTCAAGCCTGCAGCCCACCGGGTTGTTACTCTACGGGAGAAGACAAACGTATATACTAACAATACTGCATACAAGTTAAGCTCTGGAGAATATGTAAATACGTCCTGGGTTCTTTCTTTGGGAGAGTCATGAGAGACTGGGTCGTAGTCTCAGTGAGTCTGGACATTTCGTAGCATTTCTTCCTCAGCGTGTTATTTTGCCCACAACATCTTGATATCTGCTTGTATGTCACTGACGCACTGCGGGAGAGAAAACCTCACATGGTGGCACCAATTTAATCAGGCGACTCCATAGCTTGATTATACAATAGTCTCCTCTATTTCCCAATCCATGGAAAGGAAGATGGTGGACCTCAGGACGGGAGCAACTTCATCCTGCAGCAACTTCATCCTGCAGTCCACCGGGTTCACGTTTCAGATAAGCTTGGGGACCACAGTAATAGCAACACATCACTGATGCAAACTACGTCGATTTTAAAGCAATATAAATAACATAAGAGAAAATATTAAGATGTAGGCAAAGTAAATTGGTGACAACGTAACCCTACGAAGCCAACTATAAGACGGCTGAGTCTGACCGCCCGTAGATTCGAAACCGGGTTGCAATAGACACTAGACACTAATGAGAGAGGTTCAGGAGGCCGTGGAATGCCAGTGGCAAACAACCCATGGCGTGTGTGTTTCGTCCATCAAAGGCAAAATACAACACCCCAGCCCCTAGCCAATCAGCGGGCCGGGAGCTGCCTTATATACTGCCCAAATACTCCCCGAAGTCATTTTTGTTTTTGTTTGTTTGGTGTTTTATGGCTATCGGCCATATTTTGACCATTAAGCCAAAGAGTCTTTTAAAAAATATAAATGAGTATAATGAATATTTCCCATATTACACGATATATAGAACAACAGATGGCAGACACAGGAAACAGTGGCAGGAAGGCTAATGATCAAAGGCTGGCTCAAACGGTGATGGAACTGAAGGCAGAGTCGGAGTCACGATCGGTAGATAGATGCGACTGTACTGCCTCAAGAGTGTATGTATCTTGTATGAATCGTGGTCGGTGATAGCCAGGAGGGACCCCCGGCGCAGCTCGGTGAAGGAGAGCATAGCCGTCCGGAAGTCCCCCTTGCTGAACTCTTTCTTGCTGGGTACCAGAGGCGCGGAGTCCAGGTAATGCTGAAGCTGCATCTCAAACTGGTCGAGGCCAGCCTGGGATAACGAGGCAAAGTCACCCCAGGTGAGTTGCCGGGCTGAGCCAGAGGGCTTGGGACCCTCCGATGCCTGCCCCACAGGAGGAATGGGAGCCACGGCAGTAGGCACCACAGGAGACTCAGGAGACACAGGGGCAGCAGATGCAGCCGTAGGTGGTGATGAGGGCACAGCATCCCCAACCTCCATAGGAACCTCAGGAAGAGGTTGCGAGCCAGACCGGCGGGAAATAGCCCGTCCCAACAGCTGGATCCTAGTTGGTGGGGTCGAAGGCTGCAACTGTAGTACCCTCGGTACAAAGGTGGTAGGGGTCGCAGGGGGCCCGGGGCGACGAGAATGGGCCCTCCTCCCACGCCTCCTCTGCAGCATGGGTGAGGAGGCAAACGACTCCGGGATTAATATGGCAGGGAACCCATTAGCCTGGAAGATGGCAGGCATGCGCCGGGTGAGTACTGCCATATCCCCCCCTGAGAAAGCCTTAGTGTCCTCCACACACACGGTGACAATGGTGGAGGCAGAGGAGGCAGGGAAGGAGGCAGGAGAGGCAGACTGAGGGTGAGGATGGCGCCGATGACGTGGAAGGGCATGGGGAGAGCCCCGCACTGCCTGGCCAGCAGGGCCTGTGACAGAGGCAGCTGGAGGGCCCTTGTCACCTTCCACCATGACGAACTCCACCAACTCTCCAGCCGCAACTGAGGGCATAGGATGGGCAGGGTTGGGGGAGACGAACGATGGATAAACACATCAACCCCAGTGTCCTGGCGAGTCAGGAAACCAAACCCCCGCCGGACATGGTACCACCGTACCTGGCCAATCACATTAGTTGTCATAGGTATCGGTCCGTCCGTCCCTGTTCTCGCAAACGTAGTCCTCGCAGAAAGAGAAATCCCTCTCTCTCTTTCTTTCCAAATACAGACGTGCATCCTTGGTTGAAGTTGATGAGAGAGTCCCCTTTCTGGCTGGTTTTGTTTTTTCGTCAGTGTACTTCATACTGCCTAGAAGTCAGTCCGTCTTCACAATGGGGTGACTGCCTCCTCACCCGGTTTGGCTTCAGGAGTATGGAGCAGCAGTTAAGCTACTACATGGGCAGGGCACCGGTGGAATGCGGAGAACAGGAATTCAGTAAGGGGGACTACCAGCGGGCCTTGCTTTCTTTCCACAAGCTGCGCCAGGGGTCTCTCCAGGTTGTCACGGACCCAGAAGAGGTTCGCATTTTATCCTACACCCTCGGGATCGTGCTCTCGCATCTGGACAGCCCCGGCACTGACTCTGACTCAGGCTCCAGTTCTTCTGCTTCAGATGAAGTTTAACAAGACTTCAAGTTGTCAGCCTCATATCAATGCCTTCCGTGTGACTTGGCCCTCCATAGCCTTTATTCTTAGCGCCGTGTACATTAGTGTCTTCTTGTATATTAGTGTACTTTTGGTGTATTTGGGACTCGTTAGTATATGTGCATGTATTGTGTAGTGTCTTTTGTATATTTTGTGTATTGGTCTTTTACATAGACTTTTTGGCTTAATGGCCACCAATGGCTGATAGCCATTAATTAAAGAAAGAAGTCTTCACAATCTCAATCAAGCATTCATGGTGAGTAGCTGTTTGTTTTGTTTTTATCAGTGTTTGTCATGATTGATTTGAGCATTCAAAATTTTTCTGAGTGGTGTATTTTTTTTTTTACGGTAAAGTAACGACTTTGTTATTAGCTTTTATGAATGTTAAATAATTTAAACTGATGCTGCCGTCCCTTGACATAATTCGTAGCTTAAAAATTGGCTGCCGTCCTTTGACATAATTTGTAGCTTAAAATTATCAACGTTTTGTAATTAATAAAAATTACCACTCTATAACTAATTTCAGATGAGGGTGGTGCTCGTATTGCTGGTGATAAGTGTCCAGCGTATCACCAGTTATGTGATTATCATTAATCAGCGTTCGGCGCCTGACTCCCAGCCTGCCCCTTCATCGACTGTCTCCCTGCATCTTCCCCAGCTATCTCTACCCGCTCCAGTAGGTCCTTCATCTGATGTCATTGTTCAGACTCGACAGACATCTCGTCCTGTTCAAGTACTTTCTTCGCCTGTTTTTGTTCCGTCTCCAGTTATTTCCACCGAACCAGAAGGGCCAGTGGTCACTTTGCCACAGCAGGAAATATTGGTAGGACAACTTGAAACTTTGGAACTTGCACAGGGTCCAGTAATGGTCTGATATCGTGCTGCCTCTGCCTTTACCCCAACAGCCACTTGGAATGGAAGTAATCGAAGTTTTAGAACCACAGCCAGCCCCACAGCCTCCACAAATGGTCTCAGTCCAGCCACAGCCAGCCCCACAGGGTCCACAAATGATCTTAGTCCAGCCACAGCCAGCCCCACAGAGTGACTAACTATCTACCTCCAACCATTGCCACAGGCAGCCCCACAACGTCCACATATCGTTTTCGTCCAATCACAGCAAAAATTTCAACATTCACCTGAGAATACAGTATCTCGGACTGGTCAACCTGAATCTATGCTTCTACCGGAGGTGGACAGTCCTTCACAAACTAATATTGTACTGACAGACACCGATCGCCAGTATACCTAGTATCTTGTACGTGATAAATGATTTTCTTGTGGCTACACAAAATTATCTTGTATGATTTAATGAACTAATAAAATTAAAAGATAATCTAATAAAACCATTTTTCTTAAGATTTGGGAATACTGTATTTATGACTGTCCGACAGATATACTTGGAGGGGTTGAAGCAGTATTTTAGCACATTCAGCACGGCCTAATTTGATATGCCTTTGACACTTTAAACTCTAGGGGTTTAGGTAGATGCGCCTTTACATTTAAATAGTGAACGGCAGACACACCTTTAAAAGTTTAAGGCGACAAGGAAACTACTAAGTCATAGCTGATAATGGGCTTTTGTGGAGTGCCATATGGTGCATCTTGCCTGGTGTTAATTTATTTTTCATTTCAATATACTGAGACAGAAACAAAAAATTGATTTGAGAGGTTCAGATACGCTTCGTTAGCCATCGCAATACCCGGAATTAAGCTTAAGTTTCTGGCATCTGTGGAATTTCTGTCTCTGCCCTCAGTCACGTATATTCCAGCTCGGGAGTTTTAGTATCAAGCTAAATTTACGGCGCACGGAAAACTGACTTAGGCCATTTGTCTAAGGGGCTAGGGAGATTTCATAACGTTTTTTCATGCGGGATTTGTTCTGTAAAGTATACCCCGTTATCCTCTTATATGTTAATGATGAGCCAACGTCGATATCAAAACTACGTAAATATTACACACGATAATGTTTAGGTGTAATCAGCAAAATGAGTCACTGAGAAGGTGTCAGGAAATTCCCTATGCCACACAATACGTGCATTAGTCAGATATATCGCAGCTATGATTTTCAGCTGTCCAAAGCTAAATGTATGACACCTGTGAAGTTCCTCCATATAAACACTTCATGACTGGGACAAATTTAATTCAGAAGGTAGTCACAGAAGCCTGAGTGTTAATGAAGCCAAGGTGTTTCGGTTAAGTGTGTTCGTCTCGTTGTGTCTGTTTCCCGAGACTAGGGTTCGAAACCAGAGTTGTCCCTGTCACAAAAGGGCTAAATGAACTAAGAAATAAAATAAAAAGATGGGGTCATAACTAAAGATTTATGACACCAAAATATGACACGTTAAAACCTGAATATCAGAAGAGTACGTCCAAGGCATAAAAGAATAAAGGACATGAAACACACACACACACACACACACACACACACACACACACACACACACACACACACACAAAGAAATAGGGGATAAATGATGGCAGCATTACCTTGAGGACAACAGTAGCCTAGCCTAGCCTCAGGCCCCTACACATCGTAAGGAGGGTAATCCATATAGCAGTCTTATGCAGTGCCTACCCACCTACCTACCTACCTACTACATTGTCTACTGATATACGACAGTGCCCACCTAACTACTTTCCCATCTACCACAATTCCCGTGCATCTGCCTACCCACCTACCCCTCTACCTGCCTACCACAGTGCCTACCTACCTACCCGTCAGCTTCCCTCAGTGCCTACCTACCTACCTACCAAAATACCTAACTACCTCCCTCCCTCCAACAGTCCCTACCTTCCTACCTATCTACCTGCCTACCCAACTCCCAGTGCCTACCCACTTACTATAATGCCTGCCTACCTACCTGCCCATCTCCCACAGTGCCTACCCACTGTGCCTGCCTACTTACCTACCTACCTATCTTCCCAGTGTTCTTACCTATCCACTTGTCACAGTGCCTACCTACTTACCTATCTACCACACTGCTATACCTACCTACTTATCTACCACAGTGTTATACCTACCTACCTATCTACCACAATATTATTCCTACCTATCTACTACAGAGTTATACCTACGTACCAACAGTATCTACCATAATGTTATACCTACCTACCTTCCTACCACATGTTATACCTACCTACCACAGTGTTATACCTACCTACTTTCCTACGTACCTAGTTACTACAGCGCCTACCTACCTACCTTCATACCTACCTGTCTGCCACATTGCCTACCTATATGCCTACCTACCTACTTACCTGCCTACCTACCTACCTACCTACCTGACAGAAGTAATCCGTTTCAACTGTAGTATCCAATTCATTTAACGTCAAATGATTTTATTGAGTTACGAGTGAGTCTTGCGTACTTTCAAAAGAGATACAGGCAGCGCTTAAACATCAGTAGAGAGTCGTAAGCAGTATTTATGCATTTAGACAGTAACTTCCATTCACTTTTTTGATACATACGAGACAGTGAACCACAAATGAACGCACAAAAATTGGACAGGAATTTTTGAAAGGACGGATCAGATAATTCCTTCAAGTTCCAATAATTTCTGTTGGTGGTGGTGGTAATGGTGGTTGTTGGTGGTGATGATGGTAATGGTGGTTGTTGGTGGTGATGGCGGTAATGGTGGTAATTGATGGTGGTGGTGGTGGTGGTAACTGTGGTGGTTAATAGTGGTGATGATGGTAGCTGGTGGTAATAATTGATGTGGTAATAATCCTGTTTGAGATCATACAACCATTAATATTGATGTAATCATCATCATCCCA
>JAGKTI010023222.1:0-14903 GCA_018397915.1 Birgus latro
TTCTTAGTTCTGAATATAATATATGTTTTTCAATCAACTCTGAGAACACTTGAAGATGTTGCATATTCAGCGTTTTCGCCGAGAAATACGTTTATTCAGCCATCATTAGAATAAAAGAGAATGGACATACCTCCAAAACGGATGCTATCAGCCGGAACTATTTCACAATTTGCACTACTTCTTGTCCTTGAACTCACGACTAAGGGGAAAAAATCAACAAATCTGAAGTTAATAATCCAGAATTCAGCATCAAGTGGAATGAAAGTATTAAAAGATTTTACCTAAGGAAATGTGGTATTTTGGTGTAACAGAAACCTTGATATTGTGCAAAAATTATTTTTTTTTATCACCACGAGGCTTGAAGTAATTATAAACAGCTAGTGCTGGAGAAAAAAAAATCGAAGTTTATAAATTGTTTCGGTGATCATCACAATGTTTCAAGCTTTTTGTTCTTAAAAACCTAAGGTGCCAGCTCTGTTTACGTGTCAGTCGACTTCTTGTTATCCTTCATAAATGTGACATTTTCACCCTCACAAGTGTCTTCTTAGTTCTGAATATAATATAATGTGTTTTACAATCAACTTTGAGAACACTTGAGTAAGTTGCATATTCAGCTTTCTCGCCGAGAAATACGCTTATTCAGCCATCATTAGATTAAAAGAGAACAGAGCTACCTCCAAACCGGATGATATCAGCCGAAACTATTTCACAATTTGCACTACTTCTTGTCCTTGAAGTCACGGCTAAGGGAAAAAAAAAATCGACAAATCAGAAGTTAATAGTCCAGAATTCTGTCTCAAGAAGAATCACAGTATTGAAAGATTTTACCTAAGGAAAAGTGGTTTTGGGTGTAAAAGAAACCTTGATATTGTGAAAAAGTTTTTTTTTTCTTTTTACCGCCACAAGGCTTAACGTATTTTGCAACTGCTTTTACTGAAGAAAAAAAAAAAGAAATTTTTAAATTGTTTCGGTCATCCTCACAATGTTTCAAGCTATTTTTTCTTAAAATCTTAAGGTGCCAGCTCTCTTTACTTGTCAGTCAACTTCTTGTTATCCTTCATAAGTGTGACATTTTCACACTCACAATTGTTTTCTTAGTTCTGAATATAATATATTGTATTTTACAATCAACTTTGAGAACTCTTGAGGAAGTTGCATATTCAACGTTGTCGCAGAGAAATATACTTAATCAGCCATCATCAGATTAAAAGTGAATGGACCTACCTCTAAAATGTATTCTATCAACCGGAACTATATCACAATTTGCACTGCTTCTTGTCCTTGAAGTTACGGCTAAGGGGAAAAAAAACGACAAATCAGAAGTCTGTAATTTAGAATTCCGTCTCAAGAGGAATGACAGTATTGATTGATATTTCCTAAGGAAATGTGAGTTGTTGTTTTTTTAACAGAAACCTTGATATTGTGAAAATGTTCGTTTTTATTTTTTTCATTACTGCCATGAGGCTCTACGTAAGTTTAAACTGCTTGTGGTTTAGGGAAAAAACAAAATATCGATGTTTTTTAATTGTTTCGTTGATTCTCACAATGTTTCAAGCTATTTTTTCTTAAAAACCTATAGTTCCAGCTCTTTTTACGTGTTAGTCGACTTCTTGTTATCCTTCATAAATGTGACATTTTCACTCTCACAAGTGTCTTCTTAGTTCCGAATATAATATAATGTGTTTTACCATCAACTTTGAGAACACTTGAGGAAGTTGCATATTCAGCGTTTTCGTCGAGAAATACGCTTATTCAGCCATCATTAGATTAAAAGAGAATGGACCTACCTCTAAAACGGATGCTATCAGCCGGAACTATTTCACAATTTGCACTACTTCTTGTCCTTGAAGTCACGGCTAAGGGGGAAAAAATCGACAAATCAGATGTTAATAATCCAGAATTCAGTCTGAAGAGGGATCACAGTATTGAAAGATTTTACCTAATGAAACGTGGTTTTTGATGTAACAGAAACCTTGATATTGTGATTTTTTTTTTTTTTTCGCCAGGAGGCTCGACGTAATTTCCAACTGCTTCTGCTGGAGAGAAAAAATAGAAGTTTTAAATCTGTTTTGGTGATCCTCACAATGTTTCAAGATATTTCTTCTTTAAATCCTATGGTGCCATCTCTCTGTACGTGTCAGTCGACTTCTTGTTATCCTTCATAAATGTGTCATTTTCACCCTCAGAAGTGTCTTTTTAGTTCTAAATATAATATAATGTCTTTTACAATCAACTTTGAGAACACTTGAGGAAGTTGCATATTCAGCGTTTTCGCCGAGAAGTACGCTTATTCAGCCATCATTAGATTAAAGGAGAATGGACCGATCTCTAAAACGGATGCTATCAGCCGGAACTATTTCACAATTTGCACTACTTCTTGTCCTTGAAGTCACGGCTAAGGGGAAAAAAAAAAAATCGACAAATCAGAAGTTAATATTCCAGAAATCCGTCTCAAGAGGAATCACAGTACTGAAAGATTTTACCTGAGGACATGTGGTTTTTGGTGTAACAGAAACCTTGATATTGTGAAAATGTTCGTTTCATTTTTTTTTTTAACGCCACGAGGCTCGACGTAATTTTATACTGCTTCTGCTGGAGGAAAGAAAAAATAGATAATTTTAAATTGTTTTGGTAATCCTCACAATATTTCAGGCTATTTCTTCTTAAAAACCTAAGGTGCCAGCTCTCTTTACGTGTCAGTCGACTTCTTGTTATCCTTCATAAATGTGACATTTTCACCCTCACAATTGTGTTCTTGGTTCTGAATCTAAAATATTGTGTTTTACAATCAACTTTGAGAACACTTGAGGAAGTTGCATATTCAGTGTTTTCGCCGTCAAATACGCTTATTCAGCCATCATTAGAGTAAAAGAGAATGGACCTACCTCCAAAACGGATGCTATCAGCTGGAACTATTTCACAGTTTGCAGTACTTCTTGTCCTTGAATTCACGGCTAAGGGGAAAAAAAAATCGACAAACCAGAAGTTAATAATCCAGAATTCCGTGTCAAGAGGAATCACAGTATTGAAAGATTTTACCTAAGGAAATGTGTTTTTTCTTGTAACAGAAGCCCTGATATTATGATTTTTTTTTTTTTTTTTCCGCCAACAAGATCGAACGAAATTTTAAACTGTTTCTGCTGGAGAAGAAAAAAATCGAAGTTTTTAAACAGTTTTGGTGATTCTCACAGTTTTTCAAGCTATTTGCTCTTAAAAACGTAATGTGCCAGCTCTCTTTACGTGTCACTCGACTTCTTTTTATCCTTCATAAATGTGACATTGTCACCCTCACAAGTGTCTTCTTAGATCTGAAAATAATACACTGAGTTTTACAACCAACTGTATCAACACTTGAGGAAGTTGCATATTCTGCTTTTTCACCGAGAAATACGCTCATTCAGCCTTCATTAGATTAAAAGAGAATGGACCTACCTCTAAAACAGATTCTATCACCCGGAACTATTTCACATTTTGCATTACTTCTCCTTGAAGTCACGGCTAATGGGAAAAATAAAATCGACAGAAGTTAATAACCCAGAATTGAGTGTCAAAAGGAATCACAGTATTGAAAGATTTTTCCTAAGGAAATGTGTGTGTTTTTTTTTTATGTAACAGAAACTTTGATATTGTGAAAATGTTCGTTTTTCTTTTTTTTTATTACTACCACTAGGCTCGATGTATTTTTAAACTGCTTGTACTGGGGGAAAATGAAAAATCGTAGTTTTTAAATTGTTTCTTTTGATCCTCACAATTTTTCAACCAATTTGTTATTAAAAACGTAAGGTGCCAGCTCTATTTACGTGTCAGTCGACTTCTTGTTATCCTTTATAAATATGACATTTTCACACTCACAAGAGTCTTCTTAGTTCTGAATATAATGTATTGAGTTTTACAATCAACTTTGAGAACACTTGAGGAAGTTGCATATTCAGCGTTTTCGCCGAGAAATACGCTTATTCAGCCATCATTAGATTAATAGAGAATGGACTTACCTCTGAAACGGATTCTATTTGCCGGAACTATTTCACAATTTGCACTACTTCTTGTCCTTGAAGTCATGGCTACGGGAAAAAAAAAAAAAAAATCGACAAATCAGAAGTTAATAATCCAGAATTCCGTTTTAAGAGGAATCATAGTATTGAAAGGTTTTTCCTAAGTAAATGTGTTTTTTTGGTGTAACAGAAACCTTGAAATTTTGAAAATGTTCGTTTTTCTTTTCTTTTTTTATTACTGCCACGAGGCTCGACGTAATTTTAAACTGCTTGTGTTGAAGGAAAAAGAAATCTTAGTTTTTAAATTGTTTCGATGATTCTCACAATGTTTCAAGCCATTTGTTCTTAAAAACCTATGGTGCCAGCTCTCTTTACGTGTCAGTCGACTTCTTGTTATGCTTCATAAATGTGACATTTTCACCCTCACCAGTGTCTACTTAGTTCTGAATATAATCTAATGTGTTTTACAATCAACTTTGAGAACACTTGAGGAAGTTGCATATTCAGCGTTTTCCCCGAGAAATACGCTTATTTAGCCATCATTAGATTAAAAGAGAATGGACCTACCTCTAAAACGGATGCTATCAGCCGGAACTATTTCACAATTTGCACTACTTCTTGTTCTTGAAGTCACGGCTAATGGGAAAAAAAATCGACAAATCAAATGTTAATAATCTAGGATTCGGCCTCAAGAGGAAACTCAGTATTGAAAGATTTTACCTAAGGAAATGTGGTTTTTGGTGTAACAGAAACCTTGATATTATGAAAACATTTTATTTATTTATTCATTTATTTATTTATTTATTTATTTACTTACCACCACGAGGCACGAAGTAATTTGCAACTGCTTCTGCTGGAGAAAAAGAAAACTAAGGTTTTAAAATTGTTTCAGTGATCCTCAAAATGTTTCAAGCTATTTGCTTTCAAAAACCTAAGGTGCCAGCTCTATTTACTTTTCAGTCGACTTCTTGTTATCCTTCATACATGTGGCATTTTCACCCTAACAAGTGTCTTCTTAGTTCTGAATATAATATAATGTGTTTTTCAGTTACCTGAGAACACTTGAGGAAGTTGCACATTCAGCGTTTTCGCGGAGAAATACACTTATTCAGCCATCATTAGATTAAAATGGAATGGACCTACCTCTAAAACGGATGCTATCAGCCGGAACTATTTCACAATTTTCGCTACTTCTTGTCCTTGAAGTCACGGCCAAGGGAAAAAAAAAAATCGACAAATCAGATGTTAATAATCCAGAATTCCGTCTCAAGAGGAAACTCAGTATTGAAAGATTTTACCTAAGGAAATGTGGTTTTTGGTGTAACAGAAACCTTGATATTGTGAAAATGTTCGTATTTTTTTTCTTTTAAGCCACGAGGCTCGAAGTAATTTTTTACTGCTTCTGCTGGAAACAAAAAAAAAATCGAAGTTTTTAAATTGTTTCTGTGATCCTCACAATGTTTCAAGCTATTTGTTCTTAAAAATTTAAGGTGCCAGCTCTCTTTACGTGTCAGTCGACGTCTTGTTATCCTTCATAAATGTGACATTTTCACCCTCACAAGTGTCTTCTTAGTTCTGAATATAATATAATGTGTTTTGCAATCCACCTTGAGAACACTTGAGGAAGTTGCATATTCAGCGTTTTCGCCGAGAAATACGTTCATTCAGCCATCATTAGATTAAAAGAGAATGGACCTACCTCCAAAACAGATGCAATCAGCCGGAACTATTTCACAATTTGCACTACTTGTCTTTGAAGTCACTGCTAAGGGGAAACAGAAAATCGACAAATCAGAAATTAATAATCCAGAATTCCGTCTGAAGAAGAATCACAGTGCTGAAAGATTTTACCTAAGGAAATGTGGTTTTTGGTGTTACAGAAACTTTGATATTGTGAAAATGTTCTTTTTTTTTTTTTTTTTACCACCACAATGCTGGACGTAATTTTAAACTGCTACTGCTGGTGAGAGAAAAAAAAAATCGAAGTTTTTAAATTGTTTCGGTGATTCTCACAATGTTTCAATCTTTTTGTTCTTAAATACCTATGGTGCCTGCTCTATTTACGTGTCAGTCGACTTCTTGTTATCCTTCATTAATGTGACATTTTCACCCTCACAAGTGTCTATTCTATAATATCATTATCCATATTTACCAAGATAATATTACTCCGATAGGCATAAAAACGATTTAAAAAATTTTGGGTATTGATTGTCAGATATATATAATAAGAAAAATGTAAGTTCATAATCTTACTGAGAAATACGATATATTAACATTACCTTGCTCCTCGTTCATGCAGTTTTATTGTTCATGATTGGTCCAAAAAATCAGGTTGCATGAGCGTCTACATGAACTGTTGTGCGTTTCGAGTTGAGATTAACAGGATTATTTACTACCGATTTGTCGATTTTTTTATTTTTTATTCAGCTTTGCCGTGACTTCAAGGACAAAAAATCTTATCATCTGAGAACTAATTCCGGCTGATAACATCTGTTTGGGGGGGCGTTCCTTATTTCCTTCATGTAGTGATGGCTGTATAAGCGTTTTTATAGGTGAAAACGCTAAATATGCAACTTCCGCAAGCGTACTCAAATCGATTGGGGGACACCCCATATTATCTCCAGAACTCAGAAGACACTTTTGAAAGGGAAAATGTCACATTTAGGAGACATAAGAAGTCGACTGACACGTAAAGAGTGCTGGCTCCTTGCCTATTTAAGAGCAAAAGGATTGAATTTTTGTTAAGATCACCGATACAAGCATAACACGTCAAATGAGTATTCATTTTATCTGAAATAGATGCACTTTAAAATTTCGTCTACCCTCGTGACGGTGAAAAAACAATTAAAAACATTAGCAGACAATGAAGGTTTATTTTACTCCATAATCCTCATTTTCTTAGGTAAAATCTCTCAAAACTATGATAACTCGTGTGGCAAAATACTGGTGATCTTTTTATTTTCACCTAATAGTTTATACAAGAAGGTACAATTACCATCGCAATACCGATATATACATTTAATTACAAATTATAACTTTGTTCTTCTTCTCCGTAGACATATACAGTAGTACATGACAGCTACAAAAAATGACGATTGAGGGAATACTGAATGAACGGTATTCATGTCGTCTAAATATGGTTTGGGTTTTTACATTACAAATAGGGTAACTAGTTATTTTTTTCACTTGTGGTGGAAATTTCACATTAAAAAAAAAAAAAATGGTCACGAGTGAAGGTCAAAACATCCGCTTATGAGTAATTCAAAACTACTTGAATTAAAAAAAAAAAAAAACTCATTATTGAGAGCTCAAACACTAAATATGCAACTTTCACAATTGTACTCTACATTAGCTGGGAAACACTCCCTAATAAATCTAAAATTTTGTAAACATTTCTGAGGGTGATGAAATTACGTCTCCGAAAAAATTAAAAATAAAATAAAAAGATTATTAGCAAGGTAAATTGAAGTAAAACGTCGGATGAAATTGATTCACTGGTAAATAGGCTGGCCTTTCATGGGAGTAAGTCCACAGTGTTTAGTTTGATTAGAGACGTAAGAACAACTAGGAAATTTAAAGAAAAACTGATATTATTTTTATCTGTAAAACTAGGGCTCAGTATTTAAAATATAAAATATTTTTATGTACGACGGTTCCTGAGATATCATTATTCATATTTACCAAGATAAAATTACTAGGAAAGGCAATAAATCGATTAAAAGTCAATTGTTTAGGTACTGCTCAGCTATACTGTATGTTATTAGAAAAAGTAAATACAAACCCGTACTGAGATATACGATTTATAAACATTACCTGGTTCCTCATAAATGCAGTTTAATTGTTTTGATTAGTCTAAAAAAGTCAGGTTGCATGAGCGTCGAACTGATCTTTTATGACTGTCGTGTAGAATTTAAGTATATTATACTATCGATTTGCCGATTCTTTTTTTTTTTTTTTTTTCAGATTTCAACTAAACCGTGACTTCAAGGACAAAAATTAGTGACAACTGCGAACTAGTTATGGCTGATAGCATCCATTTTGGGGGTCGTTCCATACTCTTTTAATCTAATGATGGCTGTATAAGCGTAATTTTCGGCGAAAACACTAAATATGCAATTTCTACAAGTGTACTCAATTGGCTGGGAAACACCCCATATTATCTCCAGAACTCAGAAAATACTATTAAAGGTGAAAATGACACATATAGGAAACATAACATGAATTCGGCTAACAAGTAAATAATGTTGGAATCTTACTTGTTTAAGAACAAAAACATTGAAACTTTATGAAGATCACCGATACAACCATTAAACGTCGAATGAGTATTCTTTTTTATCTGAAGTAGAAGCACTTTAAAATTACGTCGACCCTCGTGACGGTAAAAATAAGAAGAAGAAGAAGAAAAAAAAATTGGCACACTGTGAAGGTTTATTTCAGTCAGTAAGCCTCATTTTCTTAGGTAAAATCTCTCGAAACTGTGATAACTCGTGTGACAGAATATTGGTGATTTTTTGATTTTCACCTAAAAAATTATTCAAGAAGCTTCTATTACCATCTCAATACCGATATATATATATAAGTAATTACCATTCATAACTTTGTTCCTCATCTCCCTTGACATATACTGTACAGTAGTGCTTTACAGCTACAAAAAATGAATGTTAAAGGAAAGCTAAATGAACGGTATTAGTGTCGTCAGAATCTGGTTTTGATTTTTATGTAAGAAATTGGGTCATTAGTAATTTTTTTCATTTGAGGTGGTAACTTCAAATAAAAAAAGTAGTCAAGAGCGACGGTCAAAACATCTATGTTGAGTAATTTAAAACTAACTTAGTTACTCTAAAAAACCCAAACACTAAATATGCAACTTTCTCAAATGTACACAAAATAAGCTGGGAGACACTCCTCAATCTTTATAAAATTTGGAAAACGATTCTGTAAGAGATGAAAAAAGATTTCGTTAAAAAAAAATCAATAACAAGGTAAAATGAGGTAATACGTCGGATGGAATCGATTGACGGGTAGATAGGCCGGCCTTTCATGGGTTAAATACCAAAGAGACATGAGAAGAATTTGGAAATTTAGGGATAAAACTGATATTATTTTTGTCTGTATAACTAGGGATTTAAGACGGCATCTTGAGCTTTTTAATCAACTTTTTAAATAAGGGCTATTTGTAAGTATGTCGGATCCAGTGATATCATTATCCACATTTACCAAGATATTATTACTCAGAGAACGGCATAAAAATATATTTAGAAAATTGTTTAGGTATTCATTACCAGATATATATAATAAGTAAAATGTAAATACATAGTCTTACTGAGATATACGATTTATAAACATTACTTGGCTCTTCGTTTATGCAGATTTATTGATCATGATTGGTCTAAAAAAATCAGGTTGTATGAGCGTCGACCTAAACTGTTGTGCCAATCGTGTTGCGATTAACTGGATTATTTACTACCGATATGTCGATTCCTTTTTTTTCTTTTTTTTCTTTTTTTTTTAAATCAAACTAGCCGTGACTTCAGGGACAAAAATTAATGCCAACTGAGAACTAGTTCCGGCTGATAACATCCGTTTGGGGGGCGTTCCATTCTGTTTTCATCTAATCATGGCTGTTTAAGAAAATTTATAGGTGAAAACGTTAAATATCCAACTTCCATAAGAGTACTCAGTATCGACTGAGAAACACTCCATATTATCTCCAGAACTCATTAGACACTTTTGAACGTGAAAATGTCACATTTAGGAGACATAACAAGAAGTCGAATGAAATGTTGAGTGTGATGGCTCCTTTCAAGTTTAAGAGCAAAAGGCTTGAATTTTTGTGAGGATCACATATAAAAGCATATAACGTCAAATGAATATTCTTTTTACCAGAAGCAGAAGCACTTTAAAATTACGTCGACCCTAGTGACGGTAAAGGAAAAATATATTTATATATTTACACAGTATAAAAGTTTATTTTACTCCATAATCCTCATTTTCTTAGGTAAAATCTCTTAAAACTGTGATAACTCGTGAGACAGAATACTTGTGATCTTTTTTATTTTCACCTAATAATTTATACAAGAAGGTACAATTACCATCGCAATACCGATATATACATTTAATTTCTATTTTTAACTTTGTTCCTCATCTCCGTAGACATATACAGTAGTGCAGGACAGTTATAAAAAATGAAGGTTGAAGGAACACTGAATGATAGGTATTGTCGTCTAAATATGACTGCTTGGGTTTTTACTTTACAATTTTTGTTTTCACTTGTGGTGGTATCTTCACATAAAAAAGAGGTCACGAGCGAAAGTTAAAACATCCGCTTATGAGTACTTCAAAACTAATTGAAAAAAAAAAAAAACGCATATTTGAGAGGCCAAATACTAAATTTGCAATTTTCACAAATGTACTCTACATTAGCTGGGAAACACACCCAAATCTATCTAAAATTTAGTAAACATTTCTTAGGGTGATGAAATTTCGTTTCCGAAAAAAAAATATATATTAACAAGGCAAATTGAAATAATACGTCGGATGAAATCGATTTACTGGTAAATAAGGCTGGCCTTTCATGGGAGTAAGTCCATAGTGTTTAGTTTGATTAGACGTGAGAACAACTAGGAAATTTAGAAAAAACTGATATTATTTTTATCTGTAAAACTAGCTCAGCATTTAAAATATAAAATATTTTTATATTTGACTGTTCCTGTAATATCATTATTCATATTTACCATTGTAAAATTACTACGAAAGACAATAAATAGATTAAAAGTCAATTGTTTAGGTACTGCTCAGATATATATTATAAGAAAATGCAAATACACAGTCGTACTGAGATATTCGTTTCATAAACATTACCTGGCTCTTCATATATGCAGTTTAAATGTTCAGGATTGGTCTAAAAAAGTCAGGTTGCATGAGCGTCAAACTGATCTTTAGTGCGTGTCGTGTCGAGTTTTGGTATATTTACTACCGATTTGCCGATTTTTTTTTTTCTAATTTCACGTTAACCGTGACTTCAAGGACAAAAATTAGTACCAGCTGCGAACTAGTTACGGCTGATAGCATCCATTTTGGGTGCGTTCCAAACTCTTTTAATCTAATTATGGCTGTATAAGTGTAATTTTCGGCGAAAACCCTAAATATACACATTCCACAAGTGTACTCAGAATTGACTGGGAAACACCCCATATTATATCCAGAACTCACAAAATACTTTTAAAGTTGAAAATGACACATATGGGAAACATAACAAGAATTCTTTTGTATAAGAACAAAAACCTTGAATTTTTGTGAGGATCAGCGACACTAGCTAAAAACGTCGAACGAGTATTCTTTTTTATCTGAAGTAGAAGCACTTTAAAATTACGTCGAGCCTCGTGAGTTAAAAAAAAAAAAAAAAAATGCACTAGGAATGATCATTTTACACCATAATCCACATTTCTACGGTAAAATTTCACAAAACTGTGATACCTCGTGAGTCAGAATGCTAGCGAGCTTTTGATTATCACCTGGAAATTTATAAAAGATGGTACAGTCACAATCGCAATACCGAGATATATAATTAATTACAATTTATAACTTAGTTCCTCATCTCCGTAGACATATACAGTATTGCTTGACAGCTACAAAAAATGAAGGTTGAAGGAACACTGAATGAACGGTATTAATGTCGTCTGAGTATGGTTTTGATTCTTACGTAAAAAATAGAGTCATTAGTAATTTTTTTCATTTATGGTGGTAACCTCAAATTCAAAAAAAGTGGTCATACGCGATGGTCAAAACATCTGTTATGAGTAATTGAAAACTAACTGAGTGACTCTAAAACACACATAATAGAAAGCCAAAACACTAAATATGCATCTTTCACAAATGTACTCAAAATTAACTGGTAAAAACTCCTCAATCTATCTAAAATTTGGATAACATTTCTGTGGGGAATGAAAATAGGTCTCGTAAAAAAAAGATATTCAGTAACAATGTAAAATGAGGTAAAACGTCAAATGAAATCGATTGACGGGTAAAAAAGGCTGGCCTTTCGTGGGTTTAATCCCAAAGTGTTTCGTATGATAGGCGACATGAGAAGAACTAGGAAATTTAGAGATAATACTGATATTATTTTTATCTGTATAACTAAGTATTTAAGGCGGCATTTGAGCTTTTAAATAAACTTATAAAATATGGAAGATTTCCAATCATGACGGTTCCTGTGATATCATTATCCATATTTACAAACGTAATATCACCCCGAAATGCAAGAAATTGATTTTAAAAAATTATTTATGTATTGATTATCAGATTTATATAATAAGTAAAATGTAAATACAAAGTCGTACTGAGATATACGTTTTATAAACATTACCTGGGTCCTCGTTAATGCAGCTTCATTGTTCATGATTGGTCTAAAAAAAAAATCAGGTTGCATGAGCGTCGACATGAACTGTTGTGCCTGTCGTGTTGCGATTAACTGGATTATTTATTTTCGATTTGTCGATTCTTTTTTTTTTTAATCACCTTAGCCATGACGTCAAGTACAAAAATTAGTGCCAAATGAGAACTAAATCCGGCTGACAGCTTCCGTTTGGGGGGCGCTCAATGTTCTTTTCTTCTAATGTTGGCAGTATATGTGTTTATCTGTGAAAACGCTAAACATGCAGTTTTAACAAGCGTTATCAGAAACGATTGGGAAACACCCCATATTATCTCCAGAACTCAGAAGACGCTTTTGAAGGTGAAAATGTCACATTTAGGAAATATAAGAAGTCAACTGACACGTAAAATGTGCAGGCTCCTTGCCTGTTTAAGAACAAAAAGTTTGATTTTTTTGTGAAGATCACCTATACAAGCAAAAAACGACAAATGAGTTTTCTTTTTATCTGAAGTAGAAGCACATTAAAATTACGTCGACCCTCATGACGGTAAAAAAAAAAAACATTTGCACACTATGAAGGTTTACTTCACTCCATAGGCCTCATTTTCTTAGGTAAAATCTCTCAAAACTGTGATAACTCGGAAGACAGAATACTTGTGATCTTTTCATTTTCACCTAAAAATATATACAAGAAGGTTCTATTACCATCTCAGTACCGATATATACAATTAATTACCATTTATAACTTTGTTCCTCGTCTCCCAAGGCATATACAGTAGTTCTTGACAGCCCCCCCCCCCCCCCCCCCCCAAAAAAGGAATGTTGAAGGAACGCTGAATCAACGGTATTAATATCGTCTGAATAAGGTTTGGATTTTTACGTAAGAAGAGGGTCTATAGTGGGGTTTTTTTTTTTTATTTTAAGTGGTAATTAAAAAAAAAAAAAAAAATTATTAAATAAGCGAAGGTCAAAAAATCTGTTATGAGAAATAAAAAATTGAGTTACAAAAAAAAAAAAAAAAAAGCAACTGAGAGCCAAAACACTAAATATGTATCTTTCACAAATGTACTAAAAATTAGCTGGGAAACACTCAACAATCTATATAAAATTTGGAAAATATTTCTGTGCTTGATGAAAATAGATTTCTAAAAAAAAAAAAAAATCAGTAACAAGGAACAATGAGGTAATACGTCGGATGAAATCGATTGACGGGTAAATAAGGCAGGTTTTTCATGGGTTTAATTACAAAGTGTTCCGTTTGATTAGAGAAATGAGAAGAACTTGGAATTTTAGAGAATATTCTGATACTATTTTTATCTGTATAACAAAGGTAGGCGGCTATTTGAGCTTTTTAAACAACTATTTAACATTGGAAAATTTGCATGTATGTCGGATCCTATGATATATATCTATCTATCTATTGCCAGACGTCTTAATCCCGCACGGGGTGGCCACAAACAAATCGCCTCCATGTCACTCTGTCCCCTGCCATTTCACTACCACGCTCCCAACTCACACCCCCCCTCTCTCANCCTGACCCCTGCCTCAACCCTGACCCCTGCCCCTCTCCTCACCTCCTTACCCCCACCTCTGCTCATTTCCACCCCCGCCTCTGCACAACCCCATCCCAATCCTGCTGGCTGGATGAATGTTGTGAGTGAATGGAAGCCTGGCCCACTGAACTGGGCAAACGTGGGCTGTCTGGACGTTGCTACTCCTCATCCTTCCCTAGGGTGGGAAAGGAGCTCTGGATGATGATGATGATGATGTTGAATTATTATTATTATTGCTGTCATTGTTTATCATTATCACTTATTATTATTATTATTATTGTTGTTGTTGTTAATGTCATTATTGTTAGTATTATCTATCTATCTATCTATTGCCAGACGCCTCAATCCCGAACGGGGTGGCCACAAACAAATCGCCTCCATGTCACTCTGTCCCCTGCCATTTCACTACCACGCTCCCAACTCACACCCCCCTCTCTCATATACCTCTCCACTCCATCCCTCCATCTCATCCTCGGCCTCCCCCTCCCTCTCGCCCCCTCCACTTCACTCACAAACACTCTCCTCGTCAATCTTTCACTCTCCATCCTCTCCACATGACCAAACCACCTTAACGTGCTTCTCCTAACGCTTCCCATCACATCCTCAACCACACCACAACGCTCCTTCACTTCCTCATTTGTTAGTCTGTCTCTCCATGTGACTCCACATGCTCCTCTCAAATAGCTCATTTCCACTGCCCTCACTCTTGACTTCTGTCCTTCCAACAGGGTCCAAGCTTCACTTCCATATGTCAGAGTTGGTATCACAATACTGTCATGTAACAACTTTTTCACTTCCATGCTCACCTCCCTGTTTCTTATCACTGCTTTCAACGAACAAGCAACCTTCCTTCCCTGCTGCACCCTTTCGAGCACTTCACCCTCCAGAATTCCATCCGTACTCATCACACTGCCCAAGTACTTAAATTCACTCACATTCTCCATATCCTTCCCATCCAATCTCACTGTACATTCACTGGCTTCA
>JAGKTI010023224.1:0-14901 GCA_018397915.1 Birgus latro
CTTTATCCTCTACGCATATCGATTCTATCTTAATATTTTCCTCCATCCAATTCAAGATGCCCATTTAGTATACCGAGTAGACAGATGTCAGAAAACGAACATAGGCAATAATGATCAGTTAATCCATACGATGCTGTGACGTCTTTTGTATTGTGTTCTTCCAAAATCAGTTAGGAAGCCCTCCAATATGATTGTATCTCCTAAGCTACCGTCTGGCGGTAGTGTGAGTATACTACTATAAAACGTCAGGGGATTTAAGAGGTTAATAAAGGAATGCCCACATTGCCCAGCGGTAGTTTTCTTCATGTTGGTAAGCCCTAAAATCTGATGTGTATCTCCTAAACTACCGCCTGTAGGCGGTGTGAATATGCTACTATAATACGTCACGGGATTCAAGAGGTTTACATCGGAATGCCCACTGATGTAGTCCATAACTTCTCAGAATAGCCTAGGAACTTCTTAGTATCATTCAAAAAATAACCCACTTTGTAAAGCTCCTTCTTGCACTTTTTCCAAATCGTCTTAGCACCGGAGACTATATTTAACTCTTCTCTTGTTAATTCTCATAGTCCACAAGTATTACAAGCATTACATTATTAACCACGTGTATTCTTATCATCTGAGAGTAAAGTAATGGATCTTCCCTTGTCCTAGGTATTTGCCTACTCTTGTCCCACAGAGAGATCGATTGGCTTGTGTGGCATTACGGTTATGTGCGAGAACAGTTTCACACTCACAAAATATGTCCTTTTCCCTGGTAAAAAGTAGATGTTTCCTCTAGGTTCACAGTTAAGTGCATTTTAGAAATATAGGAAATAACTCACTGAGTCCTTGATGTCGTTCATTATTGTCTTTAATCATGATCAGTCTTTTCGTTTCTTGACACAGGTTGTGATGTTTTGGTGCATTTGTTTACCATGATTTTGTCAACTGTGTCTTAAGACATGAGGTATGTGGAAGCCGCGTGTGCTTAATTTTTGTTGTTAGTGTGCTGCACCCCGTTTCCCCAACACCATCATCCCAACTCGTTGTGCTTAATCTTTTCTGCAAATGCCACTTTTTACCACCCGCATTGCGAAGTGAACGGAATGGTAATGTTTTCACTTGTGAGGCTGACTGACTGGCTTTGTTTGTGTGTGGATAAACAAGAAATCTCATGAACGGCTTGAGCTATGAACATGACAAATTCACGGTAACAAGATATGGCCAAAATCTTGGAAGAGATCGAGAACGGGCACTCGGGGTCAAGGTCACCTAAAAAGGGCGCCAAATGTCAACTATTTGACCTTTGGTGACTTTCACTTTGACACTGAGTTCCCATTTTCCGACTCGTTCAAGATTTTGGCCATATCATGATACCCTCAAGCCGTTAATGAAATATCTTTTGTACCTACACACATAGCCAGCTAGCCAACCTCGCAACTGAAATGAAAACATTTACCACTCAGCTCGCTTACCACCCGTTTTGCGAAGGGAGCAGAGTGGTAATGTTTTCAGTTGTGAGGTTGGCTGGCTGGCTTTGTTTATGTGTGTTTTATATCCTTAATTTGCGTCAAATCAGAAATGGAGGTGCAAAGTTATGAGACGAGGAAAAACTTCCCAGTTACGCGGGTGTTGAGATCCCATCGTGAGATGGCTTCTAGTTTCCCACTCGAACACCACTCTTAACATCGACGGTGTAAGAGAAAAGTTAACTTTAACATTCCCAGCATTAGTCTGTATCTTCATATCATTCCCGTCTTTAAAGGGCATACTCATGCCACAATAAACACCACCACAACACTCGTGCTATATCACCCACATCTTTCCATCCAACTCACCCATTTTTCAACCCTAATCATTGACCTGCACTTTACTGGCTAACATTGAGCACACATCTTCACATGCTATCCAATAAATAGCTTGTATTTAATTGCTGTGAATGTCACACAAGGAGGTAACGCGGGTAGAGCGCTTATCAAGATATACACAATGCTTTCTGTTGCAATATTCACTCATTTCTGAGCCTGCTGCAGTAATTAATGATCAGCAGTTTGAGAACCATGCATAAGTAATACACACAAAACAGTATGTACGGCAAAAGAATTACCTAGGAAAGGGTTCATGGTTTATGATGATTAGCATGGAGTTGGTCTTTGCCAGGGTGTTGCGCAAGTGTGAGAGGCGGTTGAGAGGGAGGCGGGTGAGGACTAGGAACCTCGTCGACCATACCTGGAGGCGGCCCTTGAAAGACCACTCGGCGAAGGCGGCAAGGAAGGCTGGGTCGTCACTCACCACCACCACCGTTATGGCCCTTGAGATTTTTCTTATCTGCAAAAGGACGACATATTCATATGCAAGTGTGTGTACAGATATATATTTACACACTCTCAGAGAGGGAGAGAGAGAGAGAGAGAATTAATTTACAAGAATGAGTCTATTAATGTATGAATACTGACGTCAAAGTCCTTATATCCTCTGACTAATGCAAGAAAGCCTTAGTTTAATCACGCTTGTTCTAATGCTGTCCACAACAAGGAGAGGGCCTACAAAAGGTACTGGAGCCAACCCATCCCTGAATCACATATTTTTTATATTTCTACCCGGAATTGTGCTAAGTCTGTTCTTAGCTCTGCTAAAAGTAATTTCATCCGTACTAAATGCTCTCAACCCTCCAAATCGAATTCTTCCCACTCCTTCTGGCATCTTGCCAAAAACCTTTCTAACAACTTTACCTCATCATCCTTCCCTCCTCTTTTAAACTCTGATGGCTCTGTAGCTATTTCTTCTACTGATAACGCAGATCTCTTTGCTCAGACTTTCTCCTCCAATTCCACCTTAGACGATTCCGGTGTTGTTCCTCCATCACTTCCCCCCCTCTGACTTCCTCATGACTGACATTAAATTTTTTTTCAGCTAATGTACAGTATTTTCTGTCATCACTGGCCTCAGAACTAACAAGGCATATGGGCCTGATGGAGTCCCACCTGTTGTCCTCAAGAACTATGTTTCTGTGCTTACACCCTGCCTAGTTAAACTCTTTCGCCTTTGTCTATCAACTTTCCTGGAAGTTTGCCCTCATTCAGCCAGTCCCAAAGAAAAGTGACCATTCCCAACCCTCTAAATATCGTCCAATTGCTTTAACATCTTGTGTTCCAAAAGGTTTCGAGTTAATTCTTAACAGAAAAATTTTAAAGCATATGTCCTATCACAACCCTCTTTCTGATCGTCGGTATGGGTTCCGTCAGGGACGCTCCACTGGCGATCTTCTCACCTACCTTTCAGACTCCTGGTCATCCTCCTTTCGGGAATCTGGCGAAAGTTTTGCCATTGCACTTGACATCTCAATGGCTTTCGATCGAGTCTGGCATAAACCTTTAAATCCAAACTTCCCTCTTACGGTTTCTATCCTTCTATCTGTGCCTTCATCTATAGCTTCCTTTCTGGTCATTCTATAGCCGCTGTTGTAGACGGCCATCGCTCTTCTAGATCTATCAACAGTGATGCTCCTTAGGGCTCTGTCCTATCACCAACTCTCTTCCTCTTACTCATCAATGACCTTCTAAACTGTACATCAAACCCTATCCACTCATACGCTGATGATTCCATCTTTCATCTTTCCATTCGGTTCCCCCAACGTCTATCTCAGCAGTTACTTCAACAAACAAGGGATGAGGCTATGGCACACCTAATGTCTGAATTGCTCGTATCTCTGACTGGGGTAAACATAATCTTGTTGTTTTTAATGCATCAAAGACTCAGTTTTTACACCTATCAACCCGAGAATATCTTCCACAGGAGTACCCACTAATGTTTATCAATATCCAGCTCAATCTCGCATCATTCTGGAACGTGCTAGAGGGTTTCATTCTCTCGGGACTTATAAACGAAAGATCATATTACATCTCTTGTAAAATCTTCTTCCAAGAGATTGGGTGTGCTAAGCCAACTCCGGACCGTCTTTATCCCTGCACAGTTGTTGACTTTATGCACGGCTTTTATTCACCCCTGTTTAGAGTACAACTCTCATGTGTGGGGAGGCTCCCCACATACAACTCTTCTCAATAGGATGGAGTCGAAGACTTTTAATCTCAATAACTCTCCTCCTATTACTGGCTCCCCTCAACGCCTGTCTCTTCGCTGCACTGTTGCATCTTTATCTCTCTTCTATCACTACTTCCATGGTCACTGCTCCTCTGAACTGTCTGCTTGCATCCCTCCACCTCTACTATGGGTGCGTAGCATCCATCTATCAACAAGCTCTTATCTCTTTTCTGTCCAACTCTTTAATGCGAGAGTTTACCGTTACTCCCAGTCCTTCATTTATACAACAGGTCAACTATGGAACTGTCTCCCTGTCTTTATTTCCTGCTTCCTATGATCTCCAGTCTTTCAAACGCAGTGTGCCCAGGTATCTTGAAATGATCGGATCATGAAATTGGCTCTCTTTTGTGTTGTTTTCATTTTTTCTTGGAAGGGACAGTTTGCTGGCTCCTTGGCTCTCTTTTGTGTTGTTTTTGTTTTTCTCTTGGAAGGAACAGTTTGCGGGCTCCTTGCCTTTGGATTTTTCTTCCTTGCATAAAAAAATAGTTATGTAGAAAAAATGTCAGAAATCTATGATCTAGATACTTTCCCGAACCACGATCCAGCCCAAGCAGTTGTGTAAACTCGGAAACATCTGAAAGAATAACAAAAGGAAATATAAAAACAGAAAATTTCAAGTACATTTGGAATGTATGATGTGATGGTTTTGCAGTCATATAACATGACAGGTGGGGAAGGGATGACTGGGTAGCTCTTGCATTCACCAAACCAGGTATGAGTATCCATGGACAGAGTAACCTCCCTGAGGGAGGTAGATGTAGAAGAATCAGGAATTAAGAACTATAAGCTATTAAGGACAGTTTTAAGCCTCAGATGATAATTTAGGTCCTTATAATTTTATCTGCACTTGTTGATGGCACTTTTAACTTGAAATGACTGACTGAGAACAGGGCCTCATACAGTATGTGATCGAGGACGTAAATAGAATTGAAATGGCCAAGCACTGATGCAAAGGGCGGCTTTTGTATGCATAAGGAAATGCCATTGGATGCTTGCTGAAATACTAAAAAAAGAAATGTACATAAATAGTTGTAATTTAAGCACTTGCTTGCATAGTGGTGACCTAGCTGGAAGAACAGTATAACATTATAATCTAACCTTATTTTTATATATACTGTACATATATATACACTGATATATCAAAGATATACCACCATTAGTTCCCAAATAGCTACAGTATAAGATGCCATCACAACGGATGTGGCAAGTCAGTTTTATGTCTGTTCTTAAGCTATTCCCAGTTTGTTCACTCATTCGTTTATTAAGGCTCCAACACGTCGGTATGTATCGGCCTTGGTCACCTAATGGCGGCTTTTCATGCTGCTCGATCTCTAGCAGTCATTCTCAGTAGTAGTTGATATCAGCAAGTTAACTCATGGCCTGGCTAGTTTACATGTAAGTACATATCTGAGTTGACTGGGTGATACACTCAGAATTTTTCGTCATCATCCATTGCTATCCCATGGAGGCACTGTGGCTATGACAAAGGCAACTGTTATCTGGATGCTAGAGTCTTGATGAGGTTTGCCAGACAGTATTATAATGTATTGGTGATTTCGGGGGTGGGGAGTCTGGCTGGTCAGTCTAGGCAGTGAGGAGTGCAGTGGGGTCCTTGGCAGTGAAAATTGAGTCGGCTGCTTTATCCCCCTCATGAGGCATCATGTTGTCAGTGCCAATGAAGTCAGTGGGTCTGATGGGGCTTTGTTTGATGTTACCAGTAACTCCTACTAACAGCTCTTTCAGGAAGTGTGTTAGTGTACTGAATGATGTTTTGTGGCGGTCATTCTCCGGGAGCTCAGATAAACTTATCCTTGCAGTTAACTTAGAAAGTGGTCTGGATTGGCCAAAATGCTATTGAAAGAGCAGAAGCAGGGAAGCCTCTGGGAATGGCCAAGTGGGTCCGTTTATTGTGCCTCCTGTTTCTTCTTGGGTTAATTTTGTCCCCCCCCTCCCCCTCCTTCCACCGTCATGGACTCCCGTCGCACAGACGTCGGTATTGCTTTGCACAAGTGAACCTAGGTGACAAAGCGACATTAATAGAAAGTTCTGTGTGTCAATGTTTCGATTATTTATTTTATCTTTCCCTGTCATTTGTGAAATCCCGTATCTCATTCCAAATCTACAGCGAGTTTTGATTCCCGTACCGACATTCCGGTTCCAGCACTTGGCCAGGCCAGTCGACTCTATGGCAGTCCAACGAGCGTCCTCTTCTACCTCTGCTCACGCCTTCGACCCGTTGAGGGAGGCAAGTAGCAGCAGATCGGAGTCACCAGAGGCCAAGAAGATCATGGGGACTGTGAATTGGTTCAACGTGAAGGCTGGGTACGGTTTCATCAGATGCCAGGATATTGGTGCACAGCTTGGGGATCGTTGCTGCCAAATCACGTTACCTCCAGCACTGTCTAGGCGAGGGTGAGATGGTACAGTTTCGTCTCCTCCAGACTCCCAAGGGTCCTGAGGCTAGGGAAGTCACTGGGCCTGGAGGTGTTGCTGTGCAGGGCTCTGCCCATGCATGGCAGCGCCCTATGGCTTGAAGGCGCCGGCTTACGGGTCCTGAGTGCTCTGGGGAGAGTAATACCATTGTTGCGATGTGCAATGCAACGCTGCAGGCTTTTTGTGGGGGTGACAAGGTGGTTTTGCGTGTTCTCCTCCCTCAAATCTTTGAGGAGAACAGGTGGCCACGCCTTGCCATCCCTTGGAGCTTTGCTGGCAATGCACGTTCTGCCCCTTGTCAAAAGCGTCAGGTCCGGCACCTGCAGCCACCACGACCCCGCAGTACACCGCGGAAACGGCTGCAGCTGGATGCTTCCCTCAACGGGGCGACTGGCAGCATGATCACCGACCCGGCACTGACCCTGGACATGGAAATCGAACACGGTACAACCACCGTCGAGGTCCACCCTCCGCCACCAGCAGCCGAGGTAGGAAGGGCTGCTTCACCCGTCCTTTCTGTCCATCTGGATGTGGAAAACCCTCCTTCTTCATTGCATCCATCTGCTGCTGGGAGCTCGGTGGACCTCGCCACGCCTGCTGCAGCTCCTATTGAGGTCTCGGTATCTTCCACCCCACCTCCACCACGGCCAAGGAAGAAGAGGCGGACAGGCAAACGAAAGGGCAAACCTCCGTCTATTGCCCAGAGCATTGACGATGCCCTTCCACCCCTCGACTCTGCGACTGCCGCCCACATAGACTCACTAAATGATACTGACCTCCAGGAGATGCTGCTCGATCTTTTTGCGCCTGCCAACCCTGACGACCCTTCGGCACCTCTCTACCGTCAATTGTATGTTGACCTTCGGGAGGCATACATTGACTAGACCTTTTCTGCAGCTTTGGAGTCACGCTTGTTCACCGCTTTCGCCATCGATCCTCCATGCTATGCTGTGATACGTTACATTGTAGCAAGGCTGTTCTCTTAAAAGCCCTGTTCTTTCTATGCCTTTTGTCTGGCAGGCCCCTACCAATGGCCCGGTCCTCCTACATGGGGTAAATCTTTACAACAACAACAACCCGTACTGATGACGGAAGAGTGACCCACCCTCCTCTGCAGTAAAATGTGAATGTTAACTTACAAAGCCCACCTGGCCAACCACTTGGGAGAGCTGTGCGTGCGTCACGTTAGCGTCCTGGTCACTCGCCACCACTCTGAACACACCCACACCCCATGGCGCTGTCACCTCACTTACACCACTGAACTGTAAATTATTAGAACACGACAGTTTCTTATTCTCCATCTCATATCATAATGGATTGCAAATTCGTATTGAAGCATTAAAATACAATAGACCATTATCTAACGCACCTACAGTAGAATAAAAAAAATTCGTACCGAGTACTTTTCTGTAATAAAGACAATGCAATGATCCCGTTCCTTTACAGCTTCAAGTATCGCATTCAGAACTTGGATTACTAGTCCTTCCTCCTCGGTTGCATCTGGATATGGTTAACAACAATTACAGGAGTGGTACTGGAAGGCATAAGAATCTAGTGATTGATAATAAAAAGCAATGAAAATAAAAGCAATTATTTACATTAGGCTACTGCAGGTAGTGCACATTCTATAAACAGTATTACAAAGAAGCACAAACATCAGGTCATCGTTCCCTTCCCAACCCAAAGCACAATAGGTTTAGACAGAGTTGTGTGCTGTGTGGATTGTTATTAATTACTTTATGATAATAAGACACATAGGCCACACACACTTTAAAGTTCAATGTGGTTGTCCAACATTAATAATATAAACAGAACTAAAAGACATGGAACTAAAAGGCATAGAACTAAAAGACATGAACTAAAAGGCATAGAACTAAAAGACATGAACTAAAAGACATGGAGTAAATATAACAGCATGAAGACTCTTCGTTCACCTATCATAAATAGCCCAGCCATTAGCGATACAGGGAGAAAATACCCGAGGAATCTTGCATAGCAAAGGCTAAACAAAAATTAAATGTAATTTCCTGCTGTCGTATTATTCAGAGAACTTTATACAATGAGCATGCCCTAATTGTCTGTTTATTTTCTGGAGCATCTTTCTTTTTTTTTTTTAGTAAATTAAAGCAGAAATAATGTGGTTCATATACCATTCCTTCATAATATTAATCTGGTTAATCTTACTGAGGGACAACATCTACATTTAGATAGAGATGAAAAAGATATACAATGGCACCAGCATAGAAACGGTTAATTAACCTGCCTTTAAAAAAGACTAACATTGTAGCATAGAAATGCGTGTTGTTATCTAACTTAACTTAGGCCATTACCTACAGTGGGATGCTCAGGAGATACTGGGAACAATATTTCTATTTCAACATTGTTAAATCCTTTTACAGTTTTCAAACTTACCAGATTATCTCACCCCACTTTCTAAAAGAAAGATCTTTTTCAGTTCGCTTAGCCATTCTTAATATTTTTGTTTTAATGAAGGAATTAATTAAATAATCTGCCCTTGAACAAATTGGGAATAGGCCAATTCAGTTTTTAAGTGAGAATTCTCGAACTTGTCTAATTAACCTTCTATTGAGATGGGAAACGGTTTCTTTAGAGATACAAGAGTATCTTTTGTTTTCTGAAACATGAATCTCATTGTATTTGACATGAATTGTGTGTGTGTGTGTGTGTGTGTGTGTGTGTGTGTGTGTGTGTGTGTGTGTGTGTTTCCCAGTCTATAACTCACTATCGGTAGGCAAGGCCCCAGAGAGATGATGATGACGATGAGATCTAGGGAAAAGTGTAACAGTTCTAACTATGTTATTAGTATAGACACGTTTCTTAGGGATAACTATGGTCTTATGTCATTTACTGTGAGCCTGTCGGTTTTACTGTGTCCTTTTGTGGGTGGGAATGCACATTTATGCTGTTTTTTATCATCATCGCATATTCAGATATGTTTTTAAGACCTCCAGCATGTAACAATCAATACTCAAGTTAAAAAGTCATTGCTATTTGGAAGACCACTCTTTTTTTTATCATACTTAATTTATTATTAATATGCCGTCATTTTAGGAGATTAGGAGATTGCATATCCAGTTTACCATAATATGCAAATCTGGATTCTGTATTGCTTAACCCTATTCATATAATATACAACAGAATTAAAGGCTGAGCCCTGTGGAACCCCAATGCTGAAGGTCATCCAGGGGGAAGATAAAACATCATCCGCTTTTCAGTTCCCATTCTGTCAGCCAATTTGTTAACCAGTTATGTAATTTACCGGTAGTTTCCAAGCTCATTCATCAGCCAGTTATTTTTTTAATACCACATCAAATAACACTGAAACTTAAGTATGTCATTATGAACACGAGATATTCAAGCAGATCACTCAGACTTCCCCTTAGTTAGTGTCAGGGATTCTAGGTGTAACATCCTTGTATCTCTCAGTAATGGACTAAGCATTTTTCATACAACTAACGTTTAACCACCTGGTTTGTGCTTTTAAGTTTAATCTTTCCTACCCTTTCTGAAAACCGATGAAACATTTACTAGTTTACAATTCTGTGGCACCACCACTTGGTGAAGTGATTGCTCAACTTCTGAACGAGATTTTTTACTACATTTCCACAACAAATACTGTACAACCAAAACACTGGTGAAAATTTGTTTGGCCTTGATGTTTGATTAAAACAAAATATATATCTGCTATATATCCCTGTCTGTCATGATTTTGTTTCCACCTGTGTTCGTTCTGTAGTTCTACCTCAGCGATGTAATAACTAGCCATGACAGTTAATATCAAAATAACTCAGACAATGAATAATATATTCACTATTATCTACCGGTTCGTCAGTAGCTTTAATTAGAGGCCATATTTCACTCTCATGTTTCATAGTCGTAGTTTATGTTTATTCGTGACTTAACCTTCTGTTATTAAGCGTTAATAAGAAAACTTCAAGGACCATATTTGTTATAGGTCAGCACTGGCAAGAATATCATAGTTCTCTGCAGCGAGTATGTAACAATGAAAAAAAAAAAAAAATCCCCCCTATTTGTGATTTTTTTTTAAAAAACTACTTTAGTGTGGGGGTGGACAAGATCCCCACCCCCCACCCCCCGCCCCCCCCAAAAAATACATACTGTAACTTGGTGGTGGAGTGAGGGTGTAGAAGCTGAAGTTAAGGCAAAATGAAAGCTTTCCTGGGAATGGAAAAGGGATGGTAACAAAGATGAATACTTGGCTGCCAAGCATAGGGCTAGAAAATAGATAAAAAAGGCAAATCGTGAATCTAAGAGACTTTTACTGGATAACCTAATTAGTGTGGGAAGGAAGGATATGTTATTTAAGGTGGCAAATCAGATGAAGAGGGAAAACAGGGATATCAAAGTAAGCAGTGTGTGACAAACGATGAAGGATAGGTAATGGTGAACAGTGGGGATAATAAAGATGCCTGGAGAATGAATTATAACTTCAGTGAGGAGTTTGACTGGAACAGGGAAGGTTTGGAGTCAGCAGATCCAATGTTGAGCCCTTGGGCATTGATTGATTGATGCTTCTACTGTGAGTTGGGCAATAGGAAGGATGCAGGTGGGGAAGGCGGCTGGTGTGTCTGGGTTGACTACTGAAATGCTTAAGGCCTCAGGAGGCATAGGAGTGAGGTTAGTTACATACTTTGTAAATACAATTATATATTAATGTGTTGTCACAGATGATTGGCTGAAGAGTGTGATTGTAAATGTGGACAAGGGGAGGGATAATGCCACGGAAGGAGGAAATTATAGAGGCATAAAACTTTTGGACCAGATAATAAGGGTAATGGAGAGAGTTCTAGAAAGTATGATAAGGAAAGAGTGAATATTGATGGGATACAGTTTGGATTTTTGCCATGAAAAGGAACCGTTAGAATCATATTCATTGTTTGACAGCTGCAGCAAAAAAAAAAATATAGGAAAGAAAAGGGATCTGTCGTTTGTTTTTGTTGATGTTCAGAAGCCCTTTGACAGAGTTCGTAGGGAGGTGGCGAAGTGGACAAATCGATGAGTAGCAGAGTGGTAATAACTTGTATGCGGGTGCTTGCACCCAGGTAGGAGTAAATGGAAATTTAAGTGATGAGTTTCCGTGAATGTTGGTGTGCATCAGGGGTCAGTCTTGAGCCCTTGTTGTTTATCATGGTGCTTGGAGCCCTTTCATGTGACTTCAGAAATGGACTTCCTTGGTAGATGTAGTATGTCGATGATTTGATGTTGTTTGCAGGGAATGAAAGGGAGACGGAGGAAAGATTTAGGAGAGATGGTATGGGGCACATGGGCTTGAAAGAAAATGAAGATAAAACTAGAAAGCAATAAGAGAGCGCATACCTCAGCCAATCCCATTGCTATTAAAAAGAATCCAGATCCGCGAAGATGGGATCCGGATCCGGTTCCGCCCCCAAATTTAACAAATTCTTTATTTGTCTATGGCCTACCCTTCCAAAAAATTTCATTGAAATTCATTGATATCTTTTGGGGATATCGCCTGGACAGCAAACTGACAGACACAGAAAACACAGGAGAATACGTAACCTCCTCCAACTTCGTTGACGCAGGTAACAAAGGTGATGGTATCTAGGTCAGGTGGCAGTACTGTCAAATATGTCGGCGGGTGGCTGTGTGCGTTTGCCACAAGGGTGTGGGAAGTATTTCCATCTTGTGCACTTTTTGTGATAAGTGGGTGCATAAGAGATATAGTGGCATTAGTGGCAGACAGCGAGATAATGCTGATTTCATGTTAGCGGTCTGTCAGGGTGAGCATGTGGAGGTTGTCAGGCATGAAGGGATTGATCATGCTGGTGAGTCTCTAATGTATATGAAAGACTTTTGTTATTTGGGAGACATATGTACTGGAGGTAGGGCTGGAGCTAGCTCTGTGGCTAGAGTGAGGAGTGGTTAGAAGAAATTCAGGGAGCTGTTGCCTCTCCTGACAGTGAGAGGGTTCTCCTTCAGTGCTAAGGCATCTTTGTTTGCGGCATGTGTCTGGAGTGTAATGGTCTATTGCAGTGAGGCCTGGGCAGTAGATGAAGAGGATATTCCCATGCTCCTGCATACGGAACGGAAATGACAATGATTAGGTGGATGTGCAGAACGTCCTTGGATGCGAGATCTTGGGGGCTAGGTTTACAATGGAAGAGTTAAGAGGAAGGATGGGACTGGAGTGTATTGATGAGAGGTAGACTGAAATGGTTTGGGCATGTGGAGATGATGGGGGAAGACAGTTGAGTGGAGAAAGTGAGAAGTGTTAACGTTAGGGGTAGGGCTGGGAGAATGAGACTGAAATAGACCTGGGATGAAGTCACTGAGTGTGGCCCCAGGGATAAAGGACTGAATAGGGAGGCTGCCAAAGATTGCACAGCATGGATAGCCGCCATTACGTGACCAAGGCCGACGCATGCAAGCATGTTGGAGCCTTTATAAGCGAAACGAAACGAAACGAACTCATTGGATTAGGGTTGAAAACATGAAAAACTTCTGAAAAAGTGTTTAACAGTTCCAAAACAACTTGGGCCCTCTACCTGATCAGGGATAAAATCAGGCAGAAACTTTTGTATCTTCATTATATGGCAATAAAAATATGTGGGTAACGTTTTTCAGTTATTCACGGCACTTTCCAAACACGACCTGAATGCAACATTGCCATGTAGTATTCAGTGTTGTGCCTGAGAATGTAGTCGAAAATGAAATACAGTAGTTTTTGATTGTCATGTTATACAGTATGCATTAACATGTATGGTAATTTAGCCGAAAGTGAAGTAGATTTTTACGAGTTTAGTGATAGTGGAATGAATTAGGAAAAAACTCGTCTCATGTACTGGACTGTGTCATGCTAACCTGGATACAGCTGATCACCATCCACAGTCTTTAACGCCGCCATAACAAAAATAAACCAAAGAGCAACTGCTACTGCCATGATCCTCTGCATTTGCATACTAGTTTCTGGAAAACAAAAATGAACATGAGACACTAGAAGGGTTAATGTTTTCACTACGAGGACTTCTTATGTTATTATTATTACTATTATTGTTAGGTTCCTCCAGCTACCCCTGTATAGCTCTGTAGAAACCCTTCAAAATGATGCGGATCAGACTCTTCCTCCATTAACGTTTTGAAGGATTAGTATCCGACATTAACTATACCAAACTTCAAAGATGACCTCTGCCAAAATGAATTCCTAGAGATACTCATGAAAAGAAATTTTCTCTTAATTAACCATCCATTTACACAGCTTAAAAAATAGTCATATAAACGTTGAAAAAACATGAATATCTAATTGGCACTCCACGTATGTATTCCTTATTTAATTTTTTTTTTTTAATGTGTTCGACTCAGGACATAGGCTTCACAGCCTGCTACCAGGGCCCAGCAGTCCTCCTACATACCATACACCTCTACATGAAATGCAAAAATGAAAAAGAAAAAACTGAGAGCCTGCAAAATATTTCCATTCATAGAAAATTGTGCAAAAGAAAGCCACAATCAATATCCGTTCAGATCCAGAGTCCTAAAAATACTGAGCTGAAAAATCACGGGTTGATAGGGAGTGGCAACAGGAGAATGAAGGCAACTGCAGATTTGACTAATTTTTTTTATATGAGAGAGACCGTCAGAATCATCAACATTATTTGCCAAGTCATGGTATGTGTACCTTTCCCACATCCAAAAGACACACACACACACACACACACACACACACACACACACACACACACACACACACACATACACACACACACACACATACATAATATTCTCTCTACATCCTATCTCAAACAGCCACACATTATATGCTTTCAGTAACCCTCACCCAAATTTTTTTTTTCCTCAAACTTCCCTCTGGCTAAAAACACACGATTTTTTATTTACACTTTCATCGACCCAATATTTATTTACATTTGCATAGACCTATTAAGGTGAAGGAATTCGGTTGTCATCACTGCCCCTGTCAATAGGTGCTGAAGAGGGGTGCCTTCACGTGGTGGCACTGATATTGCTGGGTTTTGGAGCTCCTCCGTTATACAAACGTCCAACAACAACTTCCCTGTCCTCCGAAAGGAAGATGGTAAGCTGCAGGACGAAGATAATTTCCGCCTTCAGTCTACCGGCTTCAAGTTTCAGATGAACCTGAGTCTCCTCCTATTTGTACTACTATTGGGGTAAGGTGGGGTAAGACGACACCTCTGAGAGAAAAGGTTCATATTATCTAAACTATTAGTGTCATCGATGTGTGACGGTTATGTTTAGAAGCCTTACCCTACTGGCTATCTGTGTTGCATGTTATAGACACATGCCATTTTTCTTTCATGAAGAAAATGTAATTTCAACATATCTATATCTATCTATCTATCTATCTAT
>JAGKTI010023225.1:0-14901 GCA_018397915.1 Birgus latro
CATGTTCACCTCCCTGTTTCTTATCACTGCTTTCAACGAACCAGCAACCTTCCTTCCCTGCTGCACCCTTTCGAGCACTTCACCCTCCAGACTTCCATCCTTACTCATCACACTGCCCAAGTACTTAAATTCACTCACATTCTCCATATCCTCCCCATCCAATCTCACTGTACATTCACTGGATTCACTTCTCTCGAAGACCATCACTTTACTCTTCCCTACATTCACCTTTCGATTCCGTTTCTTACACACTTTCCCAGACTCATCTACCAAGCCTTGCAGCTCCCCTTCGTCTTCGCTCAACAACACAGTATCATCTGCAAACAACAGTACAGGGAGTTTCCAAACACTGCCCTCTCTCACTAGGGCCGCTCCAACATCCACTGCCCGGCCTTGTATCTCTTTTATAACCCCATCCATGTACAGATTGAACAACCATGGAGACATGACACATCCTTGTTTCAATCCAACCTTCAAATGGAACGATTCACTGTTTGCCATCCATACGCACTGCAGCCTTAGCACTCTCGTACATACTCCACTGCCTTCAACAACTTCCCATCCACTCCATATATTCTTAATACCTTCCACAAACCTTGTCTATCCACCCTGTCATATGCTTTCTCCAGATCCATGAAGGCTGCATACAACTTCTTGCCCATCTCTGGAAACTTTTCCACTAAGGATCTAAGAATGATTATCTGGTCTACACAACCTCTTGCCTTCCTAAAACCTCCTTGTTCTTCAACTAATTCCTCCGCAATCTCCCTCTGTCAATAAGTATCCTACCATATACTTTTCCTATTACACTGAGAAGGCAAATGCCCCTATGATTACCACACACTGCTTTTTCCCCTTTTCCTTTGTACAGAGGAATAATTATACCTGACTTCCAATCCTCTGGGACTCTACCCTCCTCCCAAGCCAATCTGCACACCTTCCACATCCATTCTATTACTATCTCTCCCCCATGCTTCAGCATTTCACCACACACTCCATCAATTCCTGGGGCTTTCCCCATTTTAACTTTCTTCATTGCTTCCACCACTTCCATCCTGGTGATTTCTTCCTCTCTTCTCACAACCCTTCTTCTCCCTGCCATTCCCCAACCACTTATACTTGCATTACTTTCATTATCTATGTTCAACAGTTCATTAAAGTGTTCTCTCCATCTGTGTACTATTTCTCCCTTCTCCACAAGTAATCTACTATTTTTATCTTTTACACCCCCACTGACTAATTTCTAAAAATAGTTTGAGTTTTTAGTGACAGATCCCTAACCTTCACAGTTACTCTATGGCCAAGTTTAGTCAGATTGGAAGGGTAATTTTGGCTAGTAACCAAGGAGACTTATGACCAAGGCTCTTCATAAAGATCCTTAGCCCTTTTTTGTTACTTCTTGGCCAAGTGTATCAGATTGGAAAGGTAATTTTGACTAGTAACCAAGGAGACTCATTGCTTAACTTTGGCTAAAATTCCGTGCAAAAACCATGATCCCTAACCTCTTTTCAGTTAATGGCCAAGTGGTCAGATTGGGAGTTATTTTGACTAGTAACCAAGGAGACTCATTCCCTAACTAAGGCTCAAATTCCATACACAGACTCTGTAAAGAGCCTTAATTCCTTTTCAGTTAGCTGATGGCCAAGTGTAGTCAGATTCAGATGGTAATTTTGGCATGTAATCAAGAAGTTCAATGCATACTCGTGACCAAGGCTCTTCATAATTAATTTTCAGTTTATGGTTAAGCATAGTCAAATGAGAAGGGTAATTTTGCCTCGTAACCAAGCCACCTCACTCTTTATGACCAAGGCTTTCTAAAGATCGCTAGCCCCTTTTCAGTTAATTGTGTAGTCAGACTGGGAGGGCGGTTTAGACTAATAACCAAGGAGACTGTCACAATAGCTGTGCCCAGATATTCATACCTTTGTAAATTAATTCATAGCTCATCAGCAGCAAAAAGTAATGTTATGGCTGTTTATTCATCTCATAGCACTTCTTTGTGACTAGCCTCATATTTTTTTATTACAATTCAGCATTCAAGATGGAGAGATGGCAATTTTAGGCCAAGTTAGAGTAAAAGATTAGTAACCAAGGAGACTCAAAGCACTTGTTCATGGCTAGCCTCAAATTTTAGTATGGTAGTTGTAAATTGGAATAGTAACCATGGAGACTCATAACTACAGCTCGTCAGATGAAGCCACATCTTCGTATTTTTTGTGGGAGTGACCGATCAAATTTTACTACAGGGTTGTTGTAAATCAGAATAGTGACCAAGGAGACTCATTCCTCCAGATTGTCAAATGCAACCATATCTTCGTATTTTTTGCGGGAGTGGGTGATTCAGTAAAACTGGTTCTTCTTGTTGTTGTTGGGGTAACTGCGAAGAGGTTCACTTTCCAACCCATCAGTATCACCTAGATACCGGCATTCCCCCAAGAGAAATGTAAAGATAAAGGAAATTTTTTAGAATAGTTTGTAAAAAGTGGTAAGAGATAATTGGAGAGACTATACCCATTTTACTCTAACTTAGCCTAAAATTGCCGTCTCTCCACCCTGAATGCCAAGTTGTAACAATAGATTAGCGCCAGAATATGATGCTAGTCACGAAGTAGTGCTCTGGAAATGATTTAGAGCTAGAGTACTGTCCGTTTCTATCACTGAGCTCTGTGAAATAAGCTGCAGAAGGACGAAAATCTGGACCTAGTTAGAGTAAAAAGAGTATAGTTTTAAGAAAAGTTTAAGATATGAATTTTCACTCCGCATTTACTCTCTCCCCACTCTCTTCCTCTCCCTCCTCCTCTTCTTTCTTCCTTTCCCTCCTCCTCTTCTCTTTTCTTCCATATGTCACATAAGAAACTCTTCGTAATTGCCATTCTCTCCCTCACTTTATCCTCATTTAATTCTTCCAATCCAGATAACCATGCTATCCCTCTATCATCTTTTCACTTCTTCCCATCTCTCTGCTCCCACATGTCTCCTCATTGTCTTCCAACACATCTCTCTCCCTTTTATAGGCCTCACACTTAGTCACTACATGTTCAACAGTCTCTTCCACTCTCTCCCCACCCAACTAGCAATACTCGCATTTCTTGACTCCCCCATTCCACCTCCATGTTCTTGAATTTAGCTCTCAGGCCCCTGATCTTACTTTAAAGAGGATCTTGCCACCCAATCGCCCATCGTACCATTCTTCTCTCCCCGGTTTCGTTTTCTTTTTTTATACATCCCTTTCTTCTTGTCCAGCCCGCTTTTCCATTCTCTTATCCCCCACTCCTTGACACGTTTTTCTACTATCTTCATTAAGTTGCCTCCTAAGTTCTCTCTCCATTCTGCTCCTGGTCTCTCTTGTATCATCCCTAGTTTCCTCTGTCCTCTCCTACATTCCCTTTCCCATCTGCTTCTAACCCCTGTCCACAAGTAGATTCTTCTAACCCAGGTATCATCCTTCACTGCATCTAGTCTCAGCCTGAATTTCATCTTCGCCTTCATTATTCGTTCTCTAAAGGTGCTCCATCCCATATCTTCTCTCACCGCTTCTACCGCTGTCCATTGCTCCCATCCCTAGCCTACCTATTCTGTTTTGCACTTTTTCCAAACTTTCCGCTTCCCCTTCTGTACATCCAGTTACCTCCATTCCATACATTATGGCTGGCACTCCAATCCCCTTCCACAGTCCTCTTATTACCTCGTACCCATTTGCTTTCTTTCACTTCATTTAGTAAACTTCCCCATATTCTCTCTCCCTTATTTTTTCATTAATCTCTCTTAAAACCGTTCCCTCTTATCCACACTCCCAGGTATTTGTACTCCTTTACTTCTTCCATTCTTTTCCCCCCTAACCACGACTTTGTCCTCCATCTCTTCAACATCGCCCCTAATTTGCATCACTTTGCTGTTATTGCCACTAAATTTCACCTCCAGTTTCCTTTCATATCTGTCTACTTCTTCTAGCATTCTTCTTAGCCCACCTCTAGTTTCGGCCAGTACCACCACATCATCTGCAAATGTTAACATCCAAGTTTCCATCCATCTCCTTCTACCCCCTCTCCCACCTTTTTTTACTCTGTACAGTTGCGGAAAGGAGTTTCTACACCCCCTTTACTACTTCCTTACCCTACCCCCTGACCAAATGTGGCAGCGTGGCAGTAGCAGTGTAAGTTTCTATGAGTGAATGGGCCTTGTCCTGTTACGTGGGACGGGAGTGGTGATTGAGTTATGCTATTGTCGATGTCGTTAATAGTTTGCCGTATGGCCTTAAAAACAATAATGTGACTCCATGAATCATTACCATAATCATTAATGTATTGTGAATGCTAATACAAAAGGCTTAAAGTAATATAACTTCACAATTCGATTCTGTATGTTTAGTATTACATGCTGTACAGACAGTAACCATCATACATCAGCCAGCCATATTACACCAACGTAGAGTCTGGTGAATTCGATCTGCTTCTTTGTCCAAGCGATGCGAAATGTCCATGAATCATCTTTAAATATGGAGTCATGCACGACATGTATATTTTATGAAAACCGATTGGTAGTTGAATGCAAAATATACGGCCAAATGACAGTAAAGGCAAAAATAATGATTATTGTATAAAATAAAGCGCACACACACACACACACACACAGGCATCCCCGGTATCTTCAGGACACTATCACCACCACTTAAACCATGATCGTCGATAATCTTATCAGAAATTGTTAACGAATGAGCAGATGGTTTTTGTAGTGTCTATTGCATTAAATTACATAACACTGATGATTCTAGTATTTAATATGTTCATTGAAGTGGCTAAGCAATGTAACAGACGCAAATCTTACATGTGTCAAACGTCCGACATTAAGTAGCCAGCATCATCTATTAAATGAAACGAAATAATAATAATAATAATAACAACAATAATAATAAATGATAGTGAAACAAAGGAGTGATGCAAAGCTAACACACACGTTATCATCATCTTTTGGTCAGAGCACTAGCAGTCGAAGGTCACAATGCTTGGAGAACGGTGAAGCAGGTTTCACGCATCACAGTTTATACTCGTATGTATGTTACAGTATCGAATATCCTCACATGCATAGCATATTGAGCATTTACCTAAATGAGACACTGAACAATATATAATTTAGCCAAAAATAGTATAGGCAAAAGGTGTAACACAGTGAGAAGCTTAGCAAAACAGTATTGGCTTCATTTTCGTGGTGTGCTTCTAAACTTTATTGACGTCACGTGCACCGCAATAGACGGAATCAATGTCTGGGCTGGTTGTAGTGGTCTCAAAGGATCTGATCTGTGTTGATGAAGATGGACTGCAACTTGTAATTTGGTCATATATTCTGCATTAAACTTATAATCGGTTTTCATACGTGTCGTGCATGGAGATTTCGCATCGCTTGCACAAAGAAGTGGATCGAATTCACCAGACTCTACTTTGGTGTAATAAGGTTGGTTTATGTATAATGGTTAATGTCTGCACAGCATGTAATACTAAACATACAGTATCGATTTGTGAAGTTATATTACTTTAAGCCTTTTGTATTAGCATTCGCTTTACATAGGATTATTGTTTTTAAGACCATACTGCAAACTGTTAACGACATCAACAATAGCATAACTCAATCACCACTCCCGTCCCACGTAACAGGACGAGGCCCATTCATTCATAGAAACTTATACTACTACTGCCACGCTGCCACATTTGGTCAGGGGGTAGGGTAGGGAAGTAGTAGAGGGGGTGTAGAAACTCCTTTCCGCAACTGTACCAACTCTTCCATAAAGATACTGAAGAGTATTGGTGATAGAGTGCATCCCTGTCTCACCCCTTAATCCACTCTCACCCAGTCTGTTTCCCACTCCCCTAACCTCACGCACTTTTGTTCCTTCATACATGTTTTTTTAAGATTTTCCTAATTTTTTCGCTCACTCCTGCCTTTCGTAACACCTCCCAAAGAGCTTCTCTGTTCCCTTTATCGAATGCATTCTCTGTGTCTGAAAGCTAGCCACACCGTCTGCCCCCGTCTTCTTTTCTAAAATCCTCCCCAGCACAAACACATTATCACTCCCTCTTCATCCTTTCCTGAACGCATTTTGTTCATCACTTAGCACCCTATTTCTTTGTCTCCTTGCTGAATCTTTGCTGAACTACATTTGCGAACACCTTACATATCACATTCAGTACTGTCACTGGTCTGTAATTCTTGATGGCCCCCTGGTCTTTGCCTCGCGCTTTGGGTATCATTGTAACTTTTGCTTCTCTCCATTTATCAGGTATCATCCTCTCTCTCATTATCCCGTTCATCAGCATCCTCACGTTCCTCACCATGCATTCACCCCTTTTTAGGTACATCTCAGAAGGCAGTCCATCATTTCCGGCTGCCTTGCCTCTCCTTAATTTCTTTATGCTTTTCCTTACCTCTTCCAATGTTATCTCCTTGTCTAGCTCCCGTACATTCATCTCTTTCTCTTCCATCTCCACTATCCCTTCCCTCTCTACTTCTTCCCTCGCCCCTTCAACCCATTCCCATTATTCCTTATAAGACCTCTACTTTTATGGCTTGCTGATCCACTTTTACCTCCTCGTGCTCCTTCCCTTTCAACCACACAAACCATTCCCTGCTTCCTTGGCCTTTCTTCCTTTGTATTCTCTCCATTTCATTTCTTTCCCAGCCCCCTACAGCTTTACGCACTCCCTCTCTTGTAATTTCCCTCTGTTTCTCGTAATCTTCTTTTGCCTTAATTACCATTCTTTCATCAAGCCCTTCGTCTCTTTCATATTGTCTTTTTAGCCTTTTTCTATATCTATTCATCTCTTTCCTCTTTTTCCATTCTAGCTTGACTTCTTCCGTCCACCATGGTTTTCTCTTCGTTCTCCCCTTCATTTTTACTGTACCAACCCCCTTCGCTGCCGCTTTCATTATATTCCTTTGTAACCTTTCATTTAGCTTCTCCACACCCTCTGTATAATCCTCCCATTCGTCTAATTCCTCCCTAAACACCTCCAACCTTGCTTTTTTCACGTTCCAACTTTCACCTGTTATCTTGCCTCCATTTCTTGCTGTTTGTGCTCCTTTTTTTGTCATCAGATCAACAGTTATCGTATTGTGGTCACTCTTCAACTCAACATCTCCCTCCTCGTCAACCCACAAACTCTATTCTGCATCTCACCCATCATTTGCTAATATGTAGTCAACCCCCCCATCTGTCCCTCTCCAGGTTGCCTCTCCCTCAGTCCTTGTTAAATTGAAATTTTCTAGCACAGTTTCTTCTGAAAAGTTCAGTAGCAGCTCCCCATTGCCATTGATTCTCTCTCCAAGCAGTCCAATATGCCCACTCATGCCCCCCATAACCAACACCTCCCCATTGCACTCTCATTACCTTGCTTATCACTTCATATCTCTTATTTTCTTCCCTCTCAACCCTCCCTTTTTCTACTCTCGTGTAGCATACCGTTACCACCAAGTTCTTCTCTTCCCTCATTCTGTTTTCCAGCTTTATTGCGAGCACATCTTCCTGTTCCTCACTATCTCCCAATTGTAATTCAGTTACCTTCCATTCCTTCTTTGCAGCTAGAGCCACACCTCCACCTTTCTTTTTTATCCTCTCCCCTTCCCTACCAGCTTGAATTTCTTACTCATTTTCTCCACCCTCCCTCTCACACCTGTTTCTGTCAGTGCTAAAAGTTCTAGGTCCCTTTCTTCGCACTCTTTTATCACCTCGCACCACATATCCATTCTCCACCCCAGAATGTTTATATATCCTACCTTTATTTTCGATTCTTCCCCTCGTTTTCCTTCTTTCTTGCTAATCTGCCCTCCATTCTTTTGCTCTCTAGGTTTCTCCCCTGCATCTGCTCGCCCTTTGCACACTTTTTCTACTTCTCTCCCCTTGTGATTTTTTGCTTTTTATTAGTCAGTCTGATTTCCTTTTTCCCACGCTCCTCCCCTTTTCTCGCCTAATTGCCTCCTTAATCCTTTCTGCTAAATGCTCATCTGCTTACTGCTTTCAGTGCCATCCATCTTCCTCGTAAGTCCTTGTGTCAACTACCCCGTCGAGGTCCATGAAACCCACCTGTTTGATCCCTTCCTTCTTGAATTGAGTTCATCCACTGTGTGAGTTCCCCTATCTCCTCATTTGTAGCCAGTCTAACTTTTTCATAGCTCCAGCTTTTCTTTGGCCTCCTCCAAATCACGACTATTATGATGTTAGCACACTTGCTATGTTCCCTGATAGTGCCTCTTTCTATCTCACTGATTGTTCTCCTTACCCCTCGTCGTTCAAGCCTATTTCCGCCTCCCTGAATTACTGTAGTTCCTTCCCCTTCCTCGAATCTGATATCTCTCGCCTGCTTCATCACTTCATGCATACCCGCCCGTCTAAGGCTAATTACTTCCGTGTCTGCCTCCTCCACCAACTTTTTGGTTGTCCTGATAGAGCTATCACCACAGATAATCACTTTCTTTTGTTCTTTTTCCAACCTGTTATTCTCTTCCATTCTTTCCGTTATTTGTGTTTCTTCTTTCCTGTCTGTCTCGTATCCTCCTCCCCCCTTCTGTTCCTTGCTCCCTGGGATCTATTTAGTACCGATGCCCCCTGAGGCGGGCTTCATTCCCCTCACTTTCCTATATTTGTTCTATCCTTTTCCTTCCTCCAATGTGTAGTCTGATCATCTTCAGTCTGTTTCTCTCAAGCGTTCTCGCCTCACTCTCTCTCCTTCACTGTCTGTATTCTGTCCTTCTGCTTTTTTCTGTAGTGTAATACACTGCCTTCATCATCTGAATCCGTACACACTCCCTCCTTCCTTCCCCCTGTAGCCCCTGGCGTGTCCAAATTTCCTGTAGGTGGCTGGCTTCCTATGGGACTTCCCAAGAAATTGTTCAGGTCTGTATGTTCCCCTTCTGTTCTTGCACTGTTCCCCTGAGCTATTTTTGATTTACTCCCTTTGTTGTAATTTCTGTGATCCTGGTTCCAGTTTCGGTAATCTCTTTTCATGACATGCTCCTTCCTTTCCCTGCTCCTCTCGCTCTCAGCTGCCGTCTTTGCTGCGCTCTCATACAAAAATTCCCCGTTCTTCGTAATCTGCCATCTTCTGTTTTTATCTTCTCTCTCACATGCTTTATCTCCTCTTCTCATTTGTTCTTGAATTGTCTCCTCACTCATCACCTCCCCCTCTTCCTCAGTCATCTTTTTTCTAAGAGCATCTCTTACTCATCTCAATTCTTCCCCTCTCCTCTGTCACATCTTCCGCTCTCTGACCTTCTGCATTCCCTTCTGCACTAGACTTAACGGTGTTTTGTCCATTTCTCCCCGTTTTTTTACCCTTTGCCCTATGGCTCTGTTATTTTCTTGTCTGTCATTACTCCCTTCCACAATCCTTAGTAGTCTTTCCGTAAGAGCCACCTGATCTCTGTACCTTTTTGTTTCTCCCTCCAACCTTTCGTTTAGGGTTTCTACCAGAATCAGAAGGCACACCCTGAACAACATTCCCTTCTTTTCTGTGCTGTCCCTCCTCTTCCCCTCTGCATCCATTTTCACCGCAGCCACCCAGTGCTCGCATCTTTCGCACTGTACCACACTATCCTCATCCACCATCTCTGGCCCCTGATCATCTTCACTCTTTGATCCAGTCTCCTTTTCCCTTCTTTCCCCTTCATTCTTAGTTGTAGGCCTGATAATCAGACTTCACCTTAGGCCTAGCAGACCTTGACCTACCCGAACTCCTTGTCAGTCTCTTGTTCCCTCCGCTTACTCCCTTAGCTCCTATTCTCGCCATTCTCCCTGTACTGGTGGTAGCACACTAAGGGAAGCAATAAGGAAAAGGAAAGAATAGGATACTTCACAGAGCTGACCCTCTCTACGTCAAACTTCCTCCAGAGTGCTGTCCAGGCCCCAGCACAGCAGGTTTCACCAACAACACAGTACCGGCTCCTATAATAGGTCGATGTTTTCGTCTTTCCTGCATCAATTAGCTCAGTCTGTCAGTCGCTTACATCTCTTTCGTGAAGACCGCTGGCGTTTGGTTATGGATCTAAAAACGACAGCTTTCCATTTTGAATACTTGGCTGTAAGAATTATGTATTAGAATATGATGGTGTTCCTATCTTTTCTGGTTTGAAATATCACAGCATCTTGAATTTTGAATTGTAACGATAGATGAAGACATAGAATGTTGCTAGTCATGAAGAAGTGCTGTGGAAAAGATATCTGCATATAGCATTACCTTGTCCTGCCACTGAATTGTGTGAGATGAAGTGCATAAGGCAAAATATAGGCCAGGTAGAAGGTAGTAGTGTTGCCTATAGTGTATAACTCTACTGAGTGTCAATAATTTGTACCTACTATATTTCTACAATCATTGCAGTGGTGTTCTGTGGCGGCCCTGGGTTCGTGTGGGTGTGGATGGAGTATCGATAGCCAGGTTCCAGAGAGATGGCAGCCTGATTACATTTCAAGAGGAGCAATGGGAGACTGCCTGGAGAACTCGAAGCAACAGAGGGGCCATGACCGTGAATTGTGGTATAAGTCTGTTCGTGCAAGTATAGTGCTGTCTGTCTCCTGTCTCTCCTGTTCTTTTCTTTCTCTTGTCGTTCTTCGGCCTTGTCTCGTGTGTGTCTCGTCTCCATTCTGTCTTGTCTGTCTCTGTTTCTCTCTTTCCTGTCTTGTCTCTCCTGTTAGTTTTGTCTCTTATGTCTCTACTGTCCGTCTCTCTCTCCTGTCTGTCTGTTAGTGCAGGCAGGTTATTATAGAGGGCTGAATTGAGCAAGGACACTCATTCTTACATTATAGCCAAGGATGAGATGGAGGGATGGAGTGGAGAGATGGGAGAGGGTGTGAGTTGGGAGGGAGGAGTATGGGTATATGGTAGAGGGGTGTGTGAGTTGGAGGGATGGAGATATGAGAGAGGGGGTGCAAGTTGGAGGGAGGGCAACTAAATGGCAGAGGACAGGGCATGTGGAAGAAATGTGTGGTTACACCTTAAAGGATTAAGGTGTCCGGCAATAGATTAGATAGCTAGTTAACTGAATTTCAAGTAAGCACATAGTATTAATGTGGGAGTGGTAATGTCCAGTGAAAAGGCACAGTAACCAAGGAGACTCATTCCTACCTCTGTTACTAAAGTTAATAAAACTGTAGTCACTTAAGTACTAAAGTTGAGAATGGGCCAGTTCCATCAGGTGAAGGACAGACTACAATATAGGTAAGTGGTAAGATAATTTTTTTCATGGTTAAGAAATCAAGATGTTGGCACAGATTTTAGCCATAAGTTGGTATAGATTTTTGTCCTTTTGTAGTTTGATATAGCGTAATGCGAGATTGACTTGCCCATACACCTTTTCCATAGCCCTTCTTAAATAGCATAATTAACATTTGGATACAGATGTTGGAGGAAGTTAGCAGAATATACAGTAGACTATGCAAGAAAGATTAGGAAATAGTTGATACTTTATGACCTAATAGTTCTATCCAGTATGGGTGAAGGCAGTGGTAAAGCATATATCTACATAGGTGAAGTCATAGAAATTTAATGTCCATTTCGCTGGGCATGTGGAGAGAATGGAGGATGACAAGTGGGTGCAGAGGAAGAGAGGTGTGAATGTTGGGGGGTAGAGTTGAGAGGAAGGGATAGACTGAGATGGTTTGGCAGTAAGGATCTGACTGGAATGTATTGGTGGTGTGATGAGGAGGGGTAGATTGTGATGATTTGGGAGGAAGGATGGGACTTGAATGTATTGGTGTTGTGATGAGGAGGGGTAGACAGAGATGGTTTGGGAATGTGAAAAGGATGGAGGAAGACATTTGGGTGTGGAGGGTGAGAGGTGAGAACGTTGAGGGTAAAGTTGAGAGGCAGACTGAAAGACCTGGGATGAAGTCAGTGACCTCAGGGATAAAGGGGCTGGATAGAGAAGCTGACAGAGATCACGCAGCATGGAGAACTGCAGTTAGGTGATCAAGATTGATGTATGGAAGCATCTTGGAGTTTTTATAAATGAATGAATGAAAAAAATAAGTTCCCTTTTTCTGCTCCATTAGGTGGGTAAAGAGGTTGAGTTATAAATTGAAATGCTTCCTGTATTACTTCTTTGTGTCCTTGCTTTCTGCCCTCCTCACCCCATCACTAGGTGGAAAAGATTGGGATGAAGGAAAATGAAGATTGTTCCTAGATAGTTCACTGTTTGCAGTTGCTTAAATTGAACAGAGAAGTAGCATTATACTGTATAGGAAAAGGTGCATTGGTTACTAGGCAGATATGGGTGTGAATATTCAGTGAGAAAATCTTATTTGCTAGAGCCCTTAACTTAGTTATGCGTTTGTGCTTATCTGCACATGAATTTGACAGACTTCAGGTTTAAATTACTGTTCTGCAGTCCATTCTCCTTTTGAGAGATGGGTACCTAGCTGTATGTCAAGAAAATTAACCGATGGACTTCCTGAAATCGATGGTTTGATACAGCCTTCAGTATGTCCTTCAGCCTAAGATTTAACTAGTGTTGATTGTTGAGGTAGCACTGTCATTGTACTTCAAGAGTTGAGTTGTAAAGCATATTTGTATTTTAGGGCAGTAGGACGAGGGCAGCTTGACAGCAGAGGAGGCCACCCCTGCTGTGATGGTGTCTGGTGGTAGAGATCCACCACCACCACCACCACCTGTCATAGGGCAGCAACTTGGCTGGATACTAAAAGGTGAGTACCTTAAAAAAATGTTATACTTACTTAGGTGCCAGTCTGTTGAAATAACCGTTGATGGGCCCAGTGGAGTGTTTTACATATAACTTGTATAGTTTTCTTTAAATTTTGCTGTGGAGCATCTATCTATCTATTGCCAGATGTCTCGCTCCTGCACGGGGTGGCCACAAACAAATCGCCTCCATGTCGCTCTGTTCCTCGCCATTTCTCTACCCCGCTCCCAACTCACACCCCCCTCTCTCGTGTACCTCTCCACTCCATCCTTCCATCTCATCCTCGGCCTCCCCCTCCCTCTCCCTCTCCCTCCCTTTCCCCCCCTTTCCCCCCCTCCACCTCACTCACATACACTCTCCTCGTCAGTCTTTCGCTCTCCATCCTCTCCACATGCCCAAAGCACCTTAACGAGTTTCTACTCACGCTTCCTGTCACATCCACAACCACACCACAACGCTCCTTCACTTCCTCATTTGTTAGTCTCTCTCTCTCCATGTGAATCCACATGCTCCTCTCAAATAACTCATTTCCACTGCTCTCACTCTTGACTTCCGTCCTTCCAACAGGGTCCAAGCTTCACATCCATATGTCAGAGTTGGTATCACAATACCGTCATGTAACAACTTTTTCACTTCCATGCTCATCTCCGTTTCTTATCACTGCTTTCAAGGAACCAGCAACCTTCCTTCCCTGCTGCACCCTTTCAAGCACTTCACCCTCCAGACTTCCATCCTTACTCATCACACTACCCAAGTATTTAAATGCAGTCACATTTTCCATATCCTCCCCTTCCAGTCTCACTGTAGATTCACTGGCTTCACTTCTCTCGAAGATCACTTTACTCTTCCCTACATTCACCTTTAGATTCCGTTTCTTACGCACTCTCCCAGACTCATCTTCCAAGCCTTGCAGCTTCCTTTCGTCTTCGCTCAACAACACAGTATCATCTGCAAACAACAGTACAGGGAGTTTCCAAACACTACATTCTCTCATTAGGGCTGCTCCAGCATCCACTGCTGTGGTGCAGCTTTTGCTAATTGCCAGTTGGTTGCAGAACTTGCCTCAAAAGGTTTGTCAAAATGCACTACAGCCTGTACTTAAATACCTGAGGAAGCTAAAGTTGCAAGAATCTTGCAGAATGTTTTTAAAAACTCACTTTTGCTAAATGGAATTACCTGCAGTAGGTGTGTACCAGTTAAACTGGCAGTGCTAACAACCATATCCTAGGAAGTGATCATTGCCACCTCTTATGCCGTAGGTTTCATTCTTAACTTTTCCATATAGGTTAAATAGTCTTTGGAGACTTGCAACAGAAGTCAGATAGCCACCTTTAGATTCCATTTCTTACACACTCTCCCAAACTCATCTACCAAACTCATCTCTCAAACTCATCTACCAAGCCTAATATCCCCTGAGCTGGATAAAACCAATGGGTGTGGGCAGAAGTGAATTAACACAGAAGCTCCCTAACATCTCTTTGGTAACGATTTCTTTTAGGGGTTAAACCTAAGTCAGTTGGAGACACCTGCATTCGAAAGGAAGCTCCCCAAAACCTCTTCCTTAGCTATTTATTTAGGGAAATCAGTGTTGTGATAGGAAAGCCTTGTCTTATATGCAGATTTTTGCATTTCTAAGTTCCATTGGTTCTTGTTCTTCTCTCATGCCTTGATTTTATTTTTGATGGAGAATGATAGTTGGGTGCGGAAGGTGATAAATGGTAATGTAGGGTTGTGAGAGGCAGGCTGAAAAAGAACTGGGATGAGGTCATGGGTGTGATCTCAGGGATAAAGGACTGAATAGGGAGGCTGCCATAGATTGAGCAGTGTGGAGAGCTGCCATTAGGTTACAAAGGCAGACACATTCAGGCAAATTGGAGCCTTTATAAGCAATACGATAGCAGTATTTCCAGATTCTATTAATCCTATACTTTTTGAATTGGAAGATATAGACTTATTAACACCATCAATGCTGTAAGTCCTTCCTCTGTTGTAAAATGCCTGGTGGTGGCAAGAATAAAACCAAAAATTAATCACTAAGGAAGCGGTGCTAGGGGAGTTAAGGAATTAGAAGTATAAGTTTGAATTAATCTGCTGACTGGTTTTCCCTGCCTGTGACTATCTCCTGTGACTATTTTTCCTTTTACCAGTGACTGTATCTTCCTTTACCAGTGACTGCTTCCTTTAACCAGTGACTGCTTCCTTTAACCAGTGACTGCTTCCTTT
>JAGKTI010023226.1:0-14901 GCA_018397915.1 Birgus latro
AAAAAACTAATTCAGTACTAAGTTAATCGGTAAGGGATAAGTAGCATTATCTAACAGCAACATTACGTTACTGCTGCTTTATCCATTATCTGAGAAAGAGAAAAAGTCCACCAGATTTCCGTGTAAATGCGTCTGACTTGGGGTTCGAAGGCAGGTACTTATTGGAGCGAATTCTACAGGGTTTTACTGTTTTGCATTCTCCCATATTTCTAGGCAATTCGTTCCATATTTTGACAGCTCAGTTGCAGATTAAGTGTTTTGCTTCGCTATACTGGACATATTAGCAGGTAATTTTGTAATCATTACGTCTAGTGTAATATGACCAGCGTATTGTGAGGTACTTACCGACTACCACGTTGTGTCCCTTAAGAGTTTCTATACTTGAATCAGATCCCTTCTTTGTACTTCGACATTAAACAGGTTAAGCTCCCCACAGTGTTTAATCCTTTATCTGAATATAATTTCTGTAACTTTGCTGCAACTCTTCTAATTTCTCCATATTTTTCTTATAATAAGGTGACCAAAATTGAACACAGTACTGTAAATGAGGGCATACTATAGAATTGTACAAGGTGAGAGTGATATTCTTGGATCTGTACTCAAATGCTCTGCCGATACATCCAATTAGATTATTAGCTTTCTTTATGACGTCTGAGAACTGTCAATCTGGTTTAAGATAGTTTGTTATTGTTTGTCCTAAATCTTTTCCTTTTCTCATATTCTCTCGAGTACTGTTCATGGTATATCTGAATATTTCGTTTACACCTTCAGTACTAAGAACCTTGCATTAATTTTGTTAACGTTAAAACCCATTTGCCACAGCTACATGATTTATCAAGATCCCATCATATCATCAGCCTATTTTCAGGTGCATCACTGTGTTACTGATTTTTGTGTCATCAGGAATGTGGAAAATTTTACAACACAAACCATCACCACGATAGTCTGAATAAATAAAAAACCGCACAGGACTCAGAAATGAACCCTGTGATACGCCACCTCTAACATTCATACAGTTTGATTCCCTCCCATTAATTACCACTTTCTTTTTGCGTTCTGTGAGCCAGTTTTAATCCGTCATTGTACGTTGTCTCTTATTCCACAGACTTTAGGTTACGCAAGAAGTCAAAATTTAATGCTTTCTGAAGATCGAGACAGTTTCCATCAACAAATTTAGTTTCATCGTACATAACAGTATCATTGAAAAAGTAGAGAAGATTTGTAAGACCTGATCGATTGTTACGGAATTCATGTTGTCTGGCTTTGAGATTATCTTGTAAATTCTTAACTATTTTATCTCTAATTATCTCTTTCCAAAAGCTTCCGAACTACTGATAATAAGCAAACTGAACGATAATAATCAGGCTGTGATTTACATTCTCTTTGGAATATTGGAGTTACGTTAGCAAGTTTTTAAGTCTTGTGGTACAGTGATATAGTAATTATCTGAGTAAAGATTTCGATATTTCATACTTCACTAACTTCAAAGAGAGAGAGAGAGAGAGAGAGAGAGAGAGAGAGAGAGGTCAAGAAGGGAGGAGGATGGGAAATTGGGAGGAGGAAGGGAGGGAAGGGAGAGGAAGAGAGGAACAATGGGGTCCTCAGGAATAGAAAGAGCGATGGTGCATTCACGGCAGCGGAAGAAGACAAACTCTTTGATATATAACAGGAAACAAAAGTGAATTAAATACTAAATCATCATCATCATCATCATCACCCCGCGTCTCGCCTAAGAGAAGTAGGATCCCAAGAACAATGAATGGGACAGAATTATCATCGTCATCACCATCACCATCATCATCCTGCCTCTCACATAGGAGATGGAACAATTATTGAATAGAACAGGACTATTAAAATCATCATCATCATCATCATCACCATCCTCATCATCATCACCACCACCACCTTGCATCTCACCTAAGAGTTGGGATGAGGGTAGGATCAAAATACAATGAAAAAGAAACCACAGAAGAGAAATATTAGACAGTGCTTAATTTAATGCCTAAAAATGTACACAAAAGGAGCCAATGTTGTCTTTAATATCCGAGAGATTTCAAAATATTTCGCTGTATTATTTCACTACGCTTTCCTAGGATGATAATCTTTATGTATATTCTAATAACTGCCTGAGTATTTTTTTTTATATAGCCTACGAAGGGTTTTTGGAGAGGAAAATGCTCAGACACAATCTTCACTGGCCTATCCACGAAAATGATAATTCTCTATTTTATTTTGATCACTTACAGGCAATCTCTCTCTCTCTCTCTCTCTCTCTCTCTCTCTCTCTCTCTCTCTCTCTCTCTCTCTCTCTCTCCCTCCCTCCCTCTCCCTCTTCCCCTCTCCCTCTCTCTCTCTCAGCATGACTAACAAGGAAAACACCCAACACAAAAATTCCCCCATTCTAGGACATGCAACCGTCGACTTGCAGTTCCAGGTCCCTGTTCCGGCTCTAAATGTGAACAAATTTAGATAAAGAGACCTTGCCTAAAAATTTGTTGGTCAGTATGGGAATCGAACCCGGATCCTGTTGGTTGCGGGTCATTTGTGCTGCCGATTACACTGGGTTGAATTTATGGAAGCGCTATAGACAGATGGATAGATATTTAGATACACAGAGTACACAGATAGATGTATAAATGAACTGAGAAAAACTAGACTGACAGTAATCGAAAGAATGAAAAAGAAAAACAAAAATAGATAATTAGATAGACTGATAGATAGGTACAGACAGACAGACAGGCACAAACAGACAGTAGATTGATACACAACTGTTGACCTGTGCGTTAGATACAAAGAAACATACACACATTCAGTCCTACGTTAGAAGCGAGAGAAGCAGGGAACGCAGAGTCGGATGAAGGGTGACAAGTGCCGCCTGTGTACTATTAACAAAAAGAATCTTCCATCCCAATGCTTATCCCTTGAAGGACGTGGAAATTCTAAGCCGTTTTATATTCTTCCTACCGCCAGACGATTTTATTCAGCCTGGGAATGGCTTGTCGAGGCGTGAAAGCTGAAACTGAGGAGGTGTAAGGACGCACCCACTTTCCAGCAACCCATTTACAAGCCTACGATGGGAATTAGGTGCTGACGAGGTGCCTACATGTGGTGGGGTTGGGTGAAGCATCTGCGGCGTCCACCCGCAAACCAAACCTTATAATTCCCTCCACCTCGCCATGGGAAGGACCCTGGTTCGATCATTGTTAGGTGCGTTAGGCCGCCAGACTCGTAAACTGTGTATGTCTTGTACTGTAACGGTAGGACGGTCCCACAGAAGTAGTTACTTACCTGTGGTCGACGGGTCAGCTCGGCCAGACTCAGAGGGTTAAGCAACTGCAATAACAACAACGGTGGGAACGAACTCTACTGAATGCCTTTCGTAATGCGATAAGAAGGAAGTTGAACAGGTGCACGAGAGACTGGCTGATGAGAAACGGATGGAGAAGAGACAGATGGTGGAGAGGAGACAGATGGTGGAAAGAGAGGTGAAGAAGAGACAGGTGGAGGAGAGAGAGGTGGAGAGGAGACAAATGGAGGAGACACAAGTCGAAAAGAGACAGTTGGAGAAGAAACAGGTGGAGAAGAGACAGGTGGTGAAGACACAGGTGGAGGAGAAACAGGTGAAGGAGAGACAAGTGAGGAGAGGCAGGTGGAGAGATAGATCAAGGAGAGAGAAGAAGTAGAAGTAGACGTAGTAGTAGTAGCAGTAGTAGTCGAAGAAGAAAAAAGAAAAGCAAGAAGAACGATTGGGAAAATATACATCCCTCGACTACACAAGGATCATTAAGACAGACAATCAATTTTTACCAAGTCACACTCTTCCCCTAGAATACAACTCAACAGTCAAATTTACATCCAGATCCCCAAATGCACGCTGGGTGAATAGGAACAAGAGAGAACCAAGCAGCGGAGAAGCCACATACGCTTTTAAGAAGGAGATTAAGTCAAACACTCCTTGCCCTTCTCTCATCAGCGGTTTTGCAGATGACTTCGAGAAACACAGCGCTTGTATACACTTTCCGAGCTCTGTTTGAAGATTACGGCTGTGTGTAAGGCCTGTATTTTAGGTAACATTGGTTCGTAGTGTCTTTTCTACTGTGATTTATTTTAGCACATTGCACCTTAACATTGTCTACAGCGAAATATTTGGCATATTGGTATTAACTTTTTTTTTTTTTTAATTTACAAATGAACAGAAGAAGGGAAAAAAATAATCCATACGCCAGATTACAGGTGTCCTTCGTTCATAAAAAAAATCTGTAACAGTTGAACTTGAACAGCTGTAGGTTAAGGTTTGGAGGAAAACTATTCTGGGGAAGCGAGTTCCAAAGAGATGCTGTTCGGGGAATAATAGAATTCTGACAGAAGTTCTGCAATATGGCAGTGTGACAGTCGAATCATTTAATTTTAGTACAAAAATGATCTACATCAAGAATAAAGAAATGGATATTGAGATGTGATTTCCAGATTAAATCGTAAAGGAAGAGGAGCTAGGAAATCTCCAAAGCCACTCAGAAGACGACCCCAGGTGACAGGTGAAGAATGAGTGGAAGCAGGTGGGTGAGGTGTGGGCGCAGGCAGACGGACAAATGAGAGCTATAATGAGTTACTGATAGCGGGGTAAGCAGAGATGAAGCCTAATAAGGTTGGGCAGGTACTGGTAATCACAAAAATGGGGTGGGTGATGGAAGTAATTTGTACGCAGATGAATGGTGGTGGTGGTGGTCGTGGTGGTAAATGTGGCGGTGCTGGTGGTGGTGGTGGTGGTGGTTAGAGGCACTGAGGGATCAGAAATGTGTAAAGTCAAAGAAACAGTTATTTTCCCGGTTCCGTCTGAAGAAAATTTACAACTAGCGACATACAGTGAAAACCCTATTTCTATTAGTGTGTGTTTCAGTTGGTTCGATTTTTTCCTCTGTGTATTCGTCAAACTTTGGGAAGATACTTGTCTCTGTACAAAAAAAAATCTTGTATACTACCCCATAGGGCGAGTATAGTGATCACAGAGTTAGTGCCCTGAATGTCCGTAGAAATATTGACACTATCCTATTGAGAAAAAAATGAAAAGCGTAAGATCAAGGATGATGGATGGTGACGCTTACGATCCACTCATTCGATGTAGCACTTCCTACTGGCTACATTGAATGACACGCTAAATGCTTTCCTGGGCTATTACGCTGGGTGGTAGCCATATAATCAACACTTGGAAGCCTGATGGTCTAGTGCACGAACTCCAGGTGCAAGTAAGCCGTATGGACGAAATTCAGAGAGCCGTGTGAGGCTTATTGTTCACAGAGTACCGCCCAGGGAAGAGCGAATGGTCACTCTTGCCTTAAGTATATGGAATTAACATAGCCACGGAATCCTGTGCTTCTCATGAGACAATAAATGATCGGACCATATAACACAGTAGGTAAAAGCAGGGAACACATAAGTTAATTTAATTGATAAATAAAAGATCAGAGTACCTTAAACCTAAATGGAATGTGTTCTCTATGATGTACAGTTCTTGGAATATGTATGATATTTATTGCATATGTTTTGGTAAATGTTGTTCCTTCATTACAATCATTCGTCTAGCGAAAATAAAGGAGTGTGCGTCCCGAAGGTCCCCCCCACTAAATCCGTGTCTCAGTGTTTTCGTTAGCTTATTCATACTAGAGAGAGGGGAGTGAGCTGGCGAAATGGCAGGGACAGGGCGACATGAAGGCGATTTGTTTGTGGCCACCCCTTACGGAATTAAGGCGTCTGGCTATAGATTGGTATATTCAACTTGGCGTTTTTTTTAAAGTTTATTCAAGCTATCCCCAGAGCGCCTAGGTAATGAAGAGTTTAAAACCATAACCAATCCTTCGAGTTCGAAAAGACTCTCTGAAATTAAAAACATTATCTGGGGGCACCACTAGAGCACAAAAGGCGTCCCCTGACTGAAAGGCTTAGTGGATGAAAAGGATAAAGTGGAGGAGCAGATGGTGAAGTCGCGAATGAGGTGGAGGAGCAGGTGGAGGGTGGATCATGTGTGACGGACCCTGGATCAGCGGCTCAAATTTATCACGAATCTTAAGCAAACCGAAAAAAGTCTCCATGGCAGCTTACTATGTTGAGAAAGGTCCTTCGTATATTTTGCATCAATATTTACTCTAGCTTGGCTTTGAGGGATATGATAGCTGTGTGAATGAAGACGAATTGTACAAAAAAGCAATATTATGCACAATTTTAGCTTGGACCAAATTTTCGTCCCCTTGCTCCTTATTTCATGTACAGACAATACGATGGGTCTATAATCCTTCCATATCACTTCTTCGTGACTAGTATCATATTCTAGTGTAAATATATTTGCTACAACCCAGGATTCAAAATGGAGATATGGCAATTTTAGGCCAAGGTAGGATGAAAAGAGTACAGTTTTTAGGTATATGTTAAGAACTCGTGAGGTCCATCGTAAATTTCAGTTTAATAATCACAGCAGTTTGGTCTCCCCTTGGGGCTAAAATGCGAATGAATGTGTGTGTGTGGATGAGTACATTGGGAGTGTTGTCCTGTCTCGGCTGCCTCCCTTTCTCTGGGGGAAGCAGACTCCGTATATAGGTAGAGAGTTTAGGCAATGTTTATGGAAGCTGTGAGAGTGAAGCCAAAAATATAAAAATGCAGCTTATAAACAACTGAAGCTCCAGAAGGTTAGTGATTATGGATAAAGGTTGAGGCAGTCAAGGTGTGCCCACAAGCAGTAAATATCACCTGAATGGCCAAGGCTGCTCTCTCCCTCCTCTCTTTGCCTCCCCCCTCAGCCACTCACGCACGGCAAGGCATTATCTTCTCCTAATGAACTGAGAACAAGCACTCAGACACGCTCGCATGCACAGGTACACACAAAAACGATCGGGGGTTCCTGATTCTTCTTCTCACGGACGAAAAAATAGGCGAATTGAACCTAGCCCTTCTTGTACTAGCGCAAGGTCTATTTATCCGCCTATTTATCTATCTATCTGCCTGTCTGTCTATCTATATATCTATCTATAGCCAAACACCTTAACCCCGACAGGAGTGACCACAAACAAATCGCCTCCACGTCACCCTGTTCTCCACTATCAGGCTAACCTCTCCTGTTCACACATCCTCTCTCATATACCTCTCCAACCTATCCCCCCCTCTTATCCTCCAGCTAACGACGACGAGTGAAAAATAATCCAGTCATATGATTAATTTTTAGTGTTAGGTGAAAAAAAAAAGCTTATTGTAAGGACTTTAATTCTACTTAAGACGTGGGGTCCCCGTGTCTTCTGTTCACGAGAAAAAAATAAAATAAATAAATCGCTAGCTAGGGGTGACCAGCGGAAGGATGGTGTTCAAGAATGTATTTATTTTTGGATTTAAGGTATTTTCTGTTTGTATCCGGCTAGTGTGCAGAGAAATATGCACTGATTAAATCTGGTTTCCTTTCTCTTGGTCACGGACGAAAAAACAGCCCAAAACCCTAAGCGACTATCGATATAAATGATGTTCTGGACTATACATATATTTCACTACGGGGTGATATAAATAATAATAATGATAATAAATAAATAAATAAATAAATAATAATAATAAATAATAATAATAATAATAATAAAAAGGTCGAATGAATTTACCTAGCCCCCTTAGTAAAGACGGCAGTTTCCAGCAATAACATCCGGCTTGCATGCAAAAGTACACACAAGAACGCCCAGGAGATCCCGTTTCTTCTCCTCACGAATGAGAAAAAAAATAGCCGAGGTCGCTAGCTCAAGGTGAACAGCTGGAAAATATGCTCCATAATGTATTCGCCTTTCAAAAACTGTTCGGGGGTCCTGTGCCTTTTGAATACTAGAGAAAATATAATCAAAATCAACAAACTAGCCCCTCACGCCACTAAAAAGCGTTCCTTCTAACATGACAAAGATTGCTAACTCTGTGAAGTTCAGCTGATGGGCAAGACTGGGGAGGTTTTGACGTCTAACCAAAGAAACTTATCCATGTCTCATAAGTTCATCAGTATTAATGCAATCACGAATTAGTATTCAGTTGTGGAAGTGGTTCAGTTCCACCAGGTGAACACAAACAGACGTTGATCAGCGTGACAAGAGATAAATAAATGTATGATAATGTACCCAGCTTTCAGTGTGCGTTGATTCCTAACAAAACCCCCGCCAACATCGCACTCAGGTACAAGAAAATAAGCATATTTCCAAGATCTGACAAATATATCACGGAAAAGTCGAAGTATCTGAGACGCTCAATAGATGAGAAGATGTTTTTTTTTATCAGTTTTACCAGTTGAATGTAAGCTGCAGATGAAAGTGGAAAAAATATTGCCTCTTTATAGATATCCCTGGGCCTGATGTCTTTGGGATTATCAACAGAGCTGAATCCATGTTCATTTGGTAGGGTAAATATGCTGTCTGATACCACAAAGGCCCTGATACAGTATTTTTCCTTGGGCGCACACAAAAACGATCAGAGATTCCCGCTCTCTCTAAGGATGAAAACTAGCCGAATGGATCCTGGCCCATCACTCACCCTCTGAATGTAAAAGAAAAAAAAGAAAAAAAAAGTGCAGTGCTACAGGTGCACCATATCTGCAGCTTGGAGTAACGTTTCATGCAGCACGCACGCACGCACGCAATCACGCACACACAAACACATATACAGGTATATTCGAGGTCTCTGATCCTTTTGGTCACCCATAAAAAAAAAAAAAATAGACGATTTGAACCCATGCTCAAGGCGATCAGTAGAAATCTATGTTTAGTAATAGGAGGATTATACCCCTCATGCTGAAATTCTTGCTTATTTGTGAAGAAGAGTTGTTTGTACCTGACTTGCGACTCTCTCCATGCCTTCTGTGTTAATCTCACTTTGCACAATTTCGGTCTATCAATTCATCCATCAATCTACATACCTGTCTATCCGTCTATCCATCTATCTGTCTGCCTGTCTTTCTGTTTATCGATTGCTGGGTGCCTAAATCACGTAAGGAGTGGCTACAAACAAATAGGTTCCACGTTATCTTATCGTTTGCCTGCCCTTCCCGCAACTCACACCTTCCACTCCCATACCGTAACTCTCGACACCGACCCTCCATCTCGCCCATATCCTCCCCTCCTCATTCGGTATGTGTGAGTATAATTCTTCCATTAAGCACTTCAAGGCACTGAAAAATCTAAATAAAGTGGGTTGTATTCTACGTGCTTTAATTTTGTAGCATATCTTCCTTGGCGATTTATTTTCCATATCACACCTTAACATTACCAAGTATCTTATTTAAATCGGCATAATATCAACATAGTTTTTAATAGTAACATGCAAAGGGAGGCTAAGATGTAAGGGGCAAAATAAATCGCTAAGGAAGGGGTGTTGGGAAGTCTTCAAAGCGACCTAAAATGAAAAATCAGTTGTTATTCAATGTACACCCAGTTTTCAATATGCAGTAATTCCGGAAAATGCCCTTCAGGTGACTACACAGATGCTTTGCTCAGAAACAGAATTCCGCCCTTATCCTTGAACTCATCCATCAGATCACTCGTCCATAACACACCCCAGCCACAGCCGTATTCACTGATGGCTCTCAACAAACACATTAATATATTGGCTAATGCAGTGAACCCGCATGTGTCCTTCATGCCCCGACACTGCTTGGAAATTAAAACTACTTTGCTAGACTTAAAACACACACACACACACACACACACATACATACATACAAAGCACACACACATACAAAGGACACACAAAACACACACACACACGTACGTACGTAAACTAGGCGTCTAGAAAGAGAAAGAAACACCATTCTGTACACAAGTTAATTCACCTGATCTATTTAACATGACCCTCATCTCCCCTTGGCTTCTATCATAATTTCAAGTAATCGCCAGCTGTTACCCAGAAAGATAAAAAAAAAACACACACACACACACTAAGGCCTTCTGATCAGAGGGTTAAACAGTACATGAACAAACTGGGTACAAATATTTTCTTCTCTGGATACATAAATGTTTGCGAACGAGTGCTGGCCATGCAAAGGTGTAAATGGATCTTGTGTTTCCCTTCAAAGGCACACTATCATGCAGTCTCCAGTCACCTTTGTTGCTTATACCGTAGAATTCCTTTTACTAATTCACTCTAGATTCAGTTCTTAATTGACACGTACTGGCCACACAAGGAGCTTAGCCTCGTCTACAGTGATGCGGTTTAACTTTCTTTTCTGGTTACCGAAGAGGTGAATTGGTGCAGATTTATACGGAGGCCTTTTGTGGTGGGTGGTTACTGAAGGCTACATCATGTCTACGACTGGAACTGTCTCCATGAGTCTGTATTTCCCTCTGCCTATGACCTCCAGTTTCTTAAGTGCAATGTGTTCAGGTATCTCGAAACGAATGGATCTTGAACTTTGCTCTCTCTCTCTCTCTCTCTCTCTCTCTCTCTCTCTCTGATGGAGGTCTTGGTTCCTTCTACATTAAAAAAAAAAAAAAAAGATGCTTGAACAGCCTCGCCAAACCTACGCAAAATCGTCCAGAGGTTGCTATTAAAAAAGTTAAGTCACCTGCTGAAGGGGTTAAGTACTTTTCGTGCCCTACCAACACCATACGCAAAAATAATAATAATAATAATAATAATAATAATAATAATAAAAATAATAATAATCAAATTCAAAATACAAGAACAATGGTCATCTAATCACTCACATCATAATGCAGAATGTCTCATATATCCACTCCATCACTTAAACAATAAACCCCTCTCTTCTTCAATCCAGTCAAGCATTTAAATTTCATTCTCGTTCACTCCACACGACTGCACAATAAAAGAGTGTCTTGTACTGAGGGGATTACTGAAGGCTCTATGTTCCCTCTCCCGCTCGAAATGTCTCTCCTAAGCTCAATCAGAGTGTCTAAAGGAAAGCTCCAATGACGGTATCGTTTGTATTGCGGGGACGGCTCTGTCTGCGGGTGTGGGCGTGGGTATGGCAATTGTAATGAATAAATGATGCAGGGTAGGCACCGATAACGCGACTGAGCCGTTCCTCCGACACAAAGTATATCACTCGGCGTAGTTGAAAAGGAGTGAACTATATTTGGACGACCCTGTATTTGCCATGGAGAGAATCACAAGCAGATGGAGGGACAACGGCGGTAACTACTGAGGCACCGTGGCTCCATCACTGTTATATTTCCTTTACCTTAACGTGCTTAGATATTCGTCCTTTTGCACCTTATTTCACGTAGCTCACAGGCAGAATGATACGTGGTCAGATATCCGTCCTTTTGCAACTTATTTCACGTAGCTCAGAGGCAGAATGATACGTGGTCAGATATTCGTCCTTTTGCAACTTATTTCACGTAGCTCAGAGGCAGAATGATACGTGGTCAGATATCCGTCCTTTTGCACCTTATTTCACGTAGCTCAGCAAGCATAAGACAATATTACGGCACTACAGTCTTTCAGCAGCACTTCTTTGTGACTACCATCATAATATACGGTAGTGGTAATCTGCTGATGCATCTCAGAAGTTAGGATGAAGCGGGGTGAAATGTGGGCCAAGTTGGAGTGAAAAGAGTACGTAATAAATCGGTGCCTTCAATCGGATGTCTAAACAAAAGAAAAAAAGAAAAACATCGCTAGATCCAAGATGCTATCCTCAACACAAGTCATTTTAAGCTCAACTGTTTTGACCGATAGCCTATTATGCCGGTTTCATTGTCGCTGTCTTTAGATGATGTAATACACCTTTGGATGGATCTGTAACAATAAAGGGGTTAATTAATGCTAAATCTTACGCCTCTGGCTTGAAAGGCCTCTCCTGAAATGAATAAAACAGTCTAAGGATTGTAGGAATAAGAACAGGAAATAGGTCACTGAACGAAAAGGTTAATAGAATCGCTTGAAGATAGGTAGAGTGAATGAAAACAAATCCTGCGCTAAAAGACTGACTCTAATCCTTTCAACACAATAAATCTCTCCAAAGCTGGATTAAATCTGGAGGTAGCATGAACAAAATATAAAAACGTCTCATATGGACAAGAATATTGCCTGGATCAGCTGAGTCCTATAAATCCAGCCAATAAATCCGCCTTGTTTTACTACTCCAATTACCTTTTAAGCTCTAGTACTCATCCTTCCAAACCCCCCACCACCACCCCTTCCTGTTTCACCCTTTACGCTCCCCCCTCACTCCTCCCTCTCGTCTTTCGTTCCCTCTTTTTCCACTCTGGTTTCCATTTTTCCCCCCTTACCTTCGCCCCATTACCTGTTCTTACTCTTCTACCTATTAACCTGCACCTCTCCTACCCTTTAAAACTCCCATTACCACTCCTTACCATTTCCCCATTCCCTGAACTGTTCCCTATTAACTCCCTTCCCTTCCTCACTCACTTCCATTCTCCACTTCCTTCCTATTCCTCCCCTTCCCCCTCCTCCCCATTACCGTCCACCATTTCTACCCAGCCTCTCTCTCCCTCCCTCCATTCCCTCCTTCCCAATCTTCCTCTTTCCTGTTAATCACCATTCCACATCTCCTTCCCCATATCCCTCTATTCCCTTCCCTCATTACCCTCCCCAATTCTACCCCCACCTGTCCCTCTCCGTTCTCCATTAACCATCTTCCTTCCCCTTAACCACCATTACCCCTTTCTTAACATTACCTCTGTTTCCTCCCCTTCCCATTAACTCCCATTCCCCACCTTCTCCCCATCCCTCCTATTCCACCTCCTCCCCATTACCCTCCCTCACTTCTCCTCCTTCTCCCCTCCCATTCCCCCTTCTCCCCATTAAACCCCATCCCCCCTGCCCCCCACTGGGTCTCCTACAATGCATCCATTTATCTCCATCCTCTGTTTCTGGCCACCTGTGCTCTCTGTCCTACGGCCCCTTTCCCACCCCCTATTTGCCCTTCCACCTCCTCGCCCCTCCAACCATATGGCGTGGCTAACAAGGAAAAGAACTGCCCCTCCCTTTAACCCCCTTAGTGACGTCTTTTTAAAATTGCATTCTACTACTGGACGGCAAATTTACTCAGCCTATGAGAGACTAGGTAACAAAAGGGGAATAGATAAACCCTTAATAATAAAACTAAAGCCTTCTGTTTAAAAATTGCCTGGAGGTAACTAGAAAGCCTTATAAAAACACGTCAGCTGAAGAAATTATTAGCCCTTGCACGACGAGAGGTCAAGGAAAATCGTCTTTACTCAGATTATAACACACAGGTCCTCAGCCGTCGCTTGAGGGTTATCGAACTGCCGCTCTGTGAAATGGGCTGAGTCGTGAATTAATTCGGTACCTTCATCACGCCTTTAACAGTACGGTGACACTAGCAAAATATGGTTAATTCTGTAGATTTTTGTCTCATATGTAAGTGAGATTTACAACACACCGATTTTTTTTTCCCAGCAGCACGCATGAAGCCTTTCAGTACGATAATTTTTATTTTGTTTCTGCTTTCTACAGACGATTAAATTCAGCTTAGGAAAGACTTATCGAACTAGAGGGGTAAGACATAGCCCTCTTTAGCCCTTCACTTCTAGAGGCCTGTCCCAAACTGAGTAAAATCTTAAGGAGGTAGGAAGACAAATGAAAAAAACCTCTTCAGCGTAATAAGAATACCTATTTGACAAGTAAGCGACCACGAGACCTTCTGGTATGTTCTCTTAACCCTCAATATGTTTGCACCAAGAAATGAAAAAGAAATGTGGATAAGAACTTCGATGGTTTTTGTCGTAATGTAGGGGAATAATTTGGGGTGCTTTCTTTATCAGTCACGGGAGGAGAGCACACGATTCTTTTTCTTAGCCTTTAATTTCTGCTCAACAGCCTCGGTTAAACTATACGTGCGCTAATGCTGCCTACAACAAAGAGGTGACTTAAAATGTAGCAAGGCCAATTCACCGCCGAGTCCAGTGTACTTAATGTGTCATTCTGGAAGCGTGATAAATTTGTTCTTCCTCTTACAGAACCACTTTCATCCGTTCTGAGTCCAATGATCTTTTTGAGTTAAAGCCTTTTTCTTTCCCTCTGACACATAGCCAAAATTTTCAGCGTTATCCACTTCTTCCTTCCTGCTTCGCTTTTCACCAGGATGAGTCTGTTGCCTCCGATTCTGACAAAACCGAACACTTTATTCAAACATTTTCATTCAATCCATTCAGTTCCATAATCTATAAATCCATCTGACTTCTGATGCCTGATATTAAAGTACTTTTAAAGACAAACTTCCTACTTTGTCCTCGCTGCTAAGAACTCATTCACTGTGGTCTTCTTGATGTCTTAGAGAACTGTGCATCTTGACTGACACTCTGCTAACTGATTGTAACACTGCTTTGTGTGGCGACCTGCAGTTTTCCTTCTGGCTGGAGGCTGGGTTCCATGCAGTCTACCCTGAACTAAGGTGGCCGTTCACGACTGTATAACTATTGCTTTAATCCCGTGTACAGTACTTCTTAAACGGTGAGCCTCGTTTAGAAAAGAAAGATTTAGAACCTTTTATATTTCCCTTTCTGACAATTAACACGGACGAATTTATTCAACTAAGGAAGGACAGGTAATAGGGAGGAGATTAATGACGGATACCGAATTTCTCCACCTCTAAAAGTCTTCCCTCAGGTGAATAACATGATCAAGAGGCACCATGAATAAAATAAATATCTGGCCTATTAGTAAAAGTAGTAGCCAATTTCCATCCAGACTCGTGGTTAGTGAAAAACATGTGAAAAATCCTGTATAAAAAGTAATGTTTAACCCCTCCAGTTAAGTGACATTCTTCCTTTGTGGTTAATTGTTGTTGGCATCTGAATTTCTTATATAATCAGGAGAGACCATTTTAGTGTGGCACAGTGTAGTATGACGATGAAGCAGGTGTGTGTGTGTGTGTGTGTGTGTGTGTGTGTGTGT
>JAGKTI010023227.1:0-13795 GCA_018397915.1 Birgus latro
ACACACACACACACAGTCTTGAACAGCAATTAGCTTTGTCGGTGTGCTGAATTCTGAATCCCTTCCAAGTTAGGGGAATGAAAGTTGCCAAACATATCACTTCTCTATTATCATTAGCTGTGATCAGGTTTTTGCAAATTTCGTAATCTGTGCTTAAAGAAAGTTCGTCTCTTTGGTAAGCTACGTTCCGGTTTGCTGCAGCAGAAATCGCTGTTAACACTTAAACACTTTATATCTCTGCTGCTTGGTGTTGAGTGAGAGCCGTTATGCGCATGCTTAGCTGTGCAGGGAGGTAAGGAGTATGTGCTTGGTCAGATGAAGGGTTGCAACAGCGTATCGTTGCCTATGTTTAACTTATATATGATTTTGTGTTTCTCATATTGCTTCGTCTAAAAACTAGAGACAGACAGAGAGAGAGAGAGCATTTTACAGAGTAAGCGGAATACACAAGTCCTGAGTTTTCTGCAGACAGGTATTATCTTGCCAGCAATAATCAAGGATATTATCAAAGCTGTCAAAGCGCAGGAACAATGCTGCGGAAACAAACGGCAAAATTTTAGAACACTGGAAGCAGACTGGCCGCTATCCTGGTCTCATACACACACACACACACACACACACACGAGGTAGCCGGTTTCGGGGGTTTTAGTGTATACAATGTTATCTTTGCAAATACCCCATAAATTTGTTTTGCAATCTGGCTCAAACACTTCCAGGGATACTATAGTCAACACAGCTGCCGACTGCCATCCACTCAGCGATTAACGAGATGACCACTACTGAACACCATCGCTTGGATTTTGAGCACCTGCTTTCCGCTGAGCCCCACCCCCCCCACCAGCCCCCTCTCCTCACCCTTCCAGCCCCTTCTCAGTCCCACTCTCCGCGTTTATACCTCCCTCTCCATAACCTCCCACATCTCCGTTCCCTCTGACCCTCCTCTTACTCACCCCAACATCTCTCTCCATTCATCCCTTCATCATACTTACCTCGCACTCCTCAATTTCCTGTATTTTTACCCCACCCCTCTTCGACCATCTCACTCACTCCATCCACTCTCCCTCCCTCCATCCCCTATCACACCTTCCATCTCTTCCCACGTCCCCCTTCCCCTCCTCATAATCATCCCTCATACCCTCTACCATCCTCTTTCTCTAAATCTCTCCTCAAACTCTGCTTGTACTCACCCACCTTCCGTCTATTTCCTCATACTTAGCCTCCTCAACTCCCTCATGCTTTTCTATCACACCTAGCCCTCTCTATCCCACTTATATTTACCTCATACTTAGCTCCCCTTCTGCCTTCTCATACCTAGCCCCCTTGTGCCCCACTAATACTTTTCTCCTTATACTTGGGCCCCTTCTTCTTGTACTCCACTTATACTTCTCAGACATGGCTCCTTCTACACCACTCCCTTTCACACACACCCCACTCTCTTTACCCCTCCCCCCACCCCACCCCTCTAAAGTTTTGTGAGTTTTGTGAGGCCGGATGGAGTTATATGCATAATGTTACTGTTCCAGGAATCCATGACACCCGACCTGGCTATGAAGGCTAATGAACGCAGTGCCATAGGGCTGTGTGTGTCAGAGAGAGAGAGAGAGAGAGAGAGAGAGAAAGAGAGGTGGGGGAGTTACACAGTCAGTTCGTTAGTTAGTTTGAAGGCTTTTTCCATACGATTGTTTTGCTGGGATGCTTGCTTGCAGGGTTTACAGCATACATGAAAGTGATGCCTGTGAAATTGCTTTGGCTGTGTGAGTGGTAAATGGAAATTCTCAGTTTGAGAATTTATGATGCAACAGTTTCTCTCTCTCTCTCTCTCTCTCTCTCTCTCTCTCTCTCTCTCTCTCTCTTTTTATTCATGCTTCACTTAAGTAGCCCTCTAACCAGTTATTCATCGATTACCCGTAGTTTTTAACTTTAATGTGTACTGACCCTCGCACCTGTGACACGTGACGTAAGGGCACTTCATAACGTGCAATACGCAGGTTTCCTTTCCCTCTCGACGATCTAAGCTCTTCACAGCTATTCATATATTGATGTGGCTAGTATGCCTGACAGATTGGCCAATCATTGCACTGAATGGAGGAAAGGGCCTTTATTTTCTGGAGTGTAGCGTTTCGCCCTGTTTCGCCTTTTTTCAATCACTAGTATCTGAAGAATCCGCAACTGGGCGAAACGTTACGCAGCAGAAAATATAGGCCCTGGTCTCAAAATTGGTTTTCATATATTGATGCTTATATACGGTGCAGTCGCGGCCAGTGATTCTAATTTCTGACAAACCCCGTACCGGAGTAATGCCACTTAGATTATAGTCGACTTGTTTTCATGTAAACGAACTGGGTCATTCACAACTTGAAACTGGGTCATGGTTGCGTGGATATCGTCGAGCTTCATTGTTGAGATGTGAAAATTATTCTCCTTTCTGACTAAACCTGACCCTCAACTGAACTGAAATAGGTTAGGGGTCACTACCAATTAAAATAAACCGACCATGGTTATCGTGTAATTTTTCTGAAGAGGAGAGCTCGGGTTAACCGTGCGAGAGTCTGTATAATGCGAAAACTGGCCACAGCTTTACAGTAAAATAAAAAAACATTAGAAAATTCTAAATAATATATGTTAATTTTTGTTTCTTGTACAGTGTGATTAAAGTGACGGAAAATGTGTAAGTTATACTCTAAGCCAGGCGTGTATCCGAGCCCCATATCCTACGACCACCGCCACCAGGTGCTTCCACTGAAAGGGATTTATCAACGTCGTCCATTTTAACTTTTTAAAAACTTTGCTTAAAAATATTTATCCTTACTGCACTACCTTGGGATACGTAAAAAGGTGCCAAACAAAAACAAAAAGTTGAAAGAAAAGAAATGAAAAGAAGAGAAAAGACTAGTTTAGAAGAAAGTAAACAATGACTCTTCAACAAAGCAATTTCCTGGGCAGGCCGGCGGAGGTCCAGGAAGGCTGCCACAGTAATTAACCCTGAGGGGATAAAATACCTTTATCAGGGAGGCTGCAGCGTCAGTCCTCCCCAACTACACTCCACCAAGCCTTTCTCCTTCCCCCAAGGCTTTCCCCCTCCTCCAAGGCCTTCTTCCTCCCCAAAGGCCTTCCCTCTCCCTCAGGACCTTCCCCCTCCCCCAAGGCCATCCCCTTCGTGAAAGATCTTTTCGTCCTACCACAAAGACTCCCAAAGACTTACAAGGACAAATACCCGATTAGACACACACAACCTCCCGATGAGTCCCCTACTCCACACAACCTAGCAGTCACACGAGCTAAAAACCTGTCTACTCTCTTGGAGACGATCACTGGAACACACCTTAGATATTCAGGACACCTGCAGAACAGACTAAAATATCACTATGCAAAACAGGAAGATGAACCCCCTGGAAGTAACCTCCCTGTTCACTAATGTCCCCGCACACGACGCGTTAAGACTGCTGAGAGAGAAAATCACCCGGAAGAAAGACCTTCCTTTGTCTCAATATGGATTAAATAAATTGGCGCAAATATGCGTACAGTTCAACTGTTTCGATTAAAATGCATAGCCTAATTCAAACAACAAAGAATTCTGCGATAACCATGGACTCCCCAACTAGTGCTGTGCTTGTTTCTTCGTGGAGTTCCTTGAGACAGGTCAGGTTGGCTGATCTCGTCCCCAAAACTGTCACCTGGCTGGGCTACGTGGACAACATCCTGGTAATCTGAAACGACAACGAGAAGGCAGGAGTATACATCATTGCATGCAGGGACTGCGACAAAGTGTACGGTCAGTAGTATCTGAAGAAAATTTACAGCTGTTGAAATAGTGAATACTCTATCCCTACTGCATCCACTCTAACTTTGCCAAGAATTGCCATATCTCCATCTTAAGTACAAAGTTTTATCAGGCGATCAACACTAGAATACGATGTTACCCACGAAGAAGTGCTATGGAAGGGATGTGGAGCTACAGTACTGTCGTAGCTTGCAACAGAACTACATGAAATAAACCTCAGAAGGACGAAAATCTCGGCCTGGTTAAAGCAACTATAGTGAGTTTTCCAGATAGGTCTATTTTTCCGGTACATACGAGTATTTATCAAACTGTGGGAAAATACTTGAGTCTCCATCTCTACGTGTGAGAAACATTGCGAGACGTGGACACAAAAATACGCAAATACTGCTATACTTATACGAATGCTGCACACAGCGCGTGTTTTATACACCGAGACCAACAGAACCATCTTGTGGATTGAATAAAAATATATCGGACTGATAATCAAGTAATGGAATACAGTTAGAAGGCAGCGGTCATTAAATTATCTCTCTTATCTTAACTTTGCCCAGATTTTCTTCCGTATGCAACTTATTCCATGTAGCTCAGTGGCAGGATAAGAATATTGCGACTTGCATCCATTCCATAGCACCTCTTGTTGACTGTAATCATATTCTAGTGTTAATCTGTTGCTACAACTCAGCAATTACAATGTTTTAGGCCAAGTTAGATTAAAAGCAATATAATTGTAAGGCACAATCAAATCGAACAGGGGAATGTTTAACATCGCACCTCCCATCGCCAGTCAGTCTAATTGTGTTCCGTTAGTGAAGGTATTTTTTCCCATTGGTGTCAGCCTACTTTGGTTCTTTATTCAGATAAGCTATTTGTCTCTTAATTATAGGTCATCAATTTGTTTGAATTTTTGATGGTATGCTCCAAGATTAGTCTTTTTATGTTTCTTTTTTTTTTTTTATCATACTGAAAAGTGAAAAACTACTTTGAACATAGATGTGTACAGAAGAAAGATAGATATTGACTGAAGAAAAGTGGCCGAAAGAAAACCAAAAAAGAGTAATTAAAGAATTCGGACGGGTGTGGACGGGGACTGTTTGTTAACTTGGGCACTCCATCCCTCAGTCATCATCGCTAAGGATGGGACTAAGGGATGGATTGCGGTGCAGTGGTCGGATTTCAGCTACGAGTGACTTCAGGCCTCATGACCGCGGGATGAGAGCGGGATCGGGGGTTGTTGTAACGCCCTGATCCTCACTCTTCATCATTGAGGAACGGGTTCAGGGCCGGGTTATAGCTTAGCGTGACACTTTGCCACATCTCACGCCGTGTCACTGTGTTGAAGTGATTCAGAAAGGGATCCGGGGTTTTGACGCCCTAGACCTCACTCTCATCATCACAAGTGAATGGATTGAGAGCCGGGTCGTAGTCCCGGCGCCCCACCTCGAACTCAGCATTATGGAACGGGTTCAAAACGGGGTCGTAGTAGCCTGGACAGAATGGATTCAACTTGTCGTCGTATTGCCTACATTTTGTGCTCGCCTCCCGCCGCGCCCGGTTCCTTTTCAAGATGCCAGGGAACGGATTGCATGGAGAGGTGAGCGGTGCTGGGTCAGGTAAATCCAGTGGGGTGTCAGGGGGGGCGGTGGAGGGGTTGGTACTGCTGGGACGGGGGTCAAACCAGTTGAAGCACTGGTCAACCAGCCCCTTCACCCTCCTCCATACCGACCTCATGATCCTAAACACAGAAGAGACTCCTCGTTTGAACCAGCCCCTGTCCTCCTCCTGCTCACCCTCCACCTCCTCTTTCTCCTCCTTCCTCCCCCATCTCTCCATCACCTACGCCCACCACTTCATTATTTTACCCTTGAACAGTGTTTGTGCAAAATTATTATTTTTTTGCCTACTAAGTTAACGTCGTAGGGAAATGTCAATAAGAATAGCCTCTTGGTACGCGTCTGCTCTTCTCGAAAAGATAAACTGGGATTGCGCGCGTGTGTGTGCGTGTGTGTGTGTGTGCGTGTGTGTTTGTGTGTGTGTGTGTGTGTGTGTGTGTGTGTGTGTGGGGAGGAAGATTTTATTCTTGTGAGAGGATATCGTACGAGCCTGACTCATATATGATCGAAATAACTCTAGTATTCTACAGGAATTTCCAGCTGACGCCACACGATTTTATACAGCTGAGAGGGAGCCACAGGAATCTAGCTATTGACACCATGAACCCTTTCGTGGTGGGAACAACTCTTCTACTCCAGATAATGCCAAACGATTTCATTCACTTCAGAGCCAGTGGTTAAAGCGTGGTCGAAACAATGCCAGACGGTTTTCTTCATCTGAGAGTGAGTTATAGGAGCCTGAGAGTTAACACTGTCACCATTACAACTCCCTCATGGCCAGGATAACTCTTGTATTCAATTCCAGCCAGACGGTTTCCTTCAGCTGCAAGTGAGACAGAGGCCCGCGTTCTCATCGGTTGAAGAAGCTCCCTAACACCTCTTCCTAAACGATTTATTTTTGGACACGGCTGGCCAATATCAGTTTGTTATGTTATTTATGCTGAGTTTGGCGATATTTGAGTGATTTAAATGGCACAGAAGAGGATAGTAAAGTGTAATAACCCAAATAAATCGCTTGGGAAGAGGTGTTAGGGAGCTAAACATCCCTTTCCGTCTAACGCCTCAAGATTTCATTAAGCTGTAGATAATGACACGATTAGCTCTCTCACAGTGGGAACAACTCTTTCAGTGCTTTTTTCCATATATTGACAGACGATTTTGTTCCTCTAAGGGTGAGTCAAGGGAGCCGGAGAGTGTAAGATAGGAGAACTGGACCAAGAACCAGGTGACCTACAGTACATTCATTTTAACCTGTCCCAGATTTTCGTCCCTTTTCAGCTTATTTTCGGTAGCTCAGTGACAGAATAAGACACTACTTCGTTTTTACATCCTTCCTTTGGCAGTTCTTCGTGACTAGCATCGTATTCTAGTGTTCCTGACTAGCATCGTTTTCTAGTGTTAAATCGCTTATTACAGTTCGGTGGCGGATTTGGGCAATACTGCGGCTCTACTTCCATCCATAGCATTTCATCGTAACTAGCATTATATTCCAGCGTCTGGCAGAAGACACTGCAATGGCTCTACATCCTTTCCATAGCACTTCTTCGTGACTAGAATCGTATCCTAATGTTAATCTCTTGTTACAGCTGAATGGTAGAATAGGACATTACCACAGCTCTACTTCATTTTCATGGCACTTCTTCGTGACTAACATCACATCTCGGCATGCAAGATGTAGAGATGGCAATTTTAGGCCAAGTTAAAGTGAAAAGAATGTACCGTAATAGATGGATGGATAAGTAGAAAATTTAAGATACTGGTTGATAGATGAAATAGATAGGTACTGTAAAGATAGAATGACAGATAGATCGATACATAGAATGTAATAGATTCTTTGGTTAATACGTAGGTGGTATGAAGCTGATGTATGAATTGATGACTGGTTAATGGGTAGATAAAGTTGGTGGATTGATAGATAGACATGTCGCGGAGAGAGGTTAATAGACTGATAGGTATTTATATGACAGACAGATTGATTGGAAGATTGGCTGATTGGTTGACTGATAAATAGCCTAGTAATAATAGATCAACCCCGGTCTGTCTGGCAGAGACCCCATGAACCACAGCAAGCAATTGCCCCTTTCAGGGTAATCCTTAGCAGTGAACCCATGTTCCCGTGCAGTGCATTGCGCCTCGCCACAGCAAGGCACGGGGGTGGGTGTGAAGGTTTGGCTCCTGGATGGACGCTGCATTTACATTATTCCACCCAGTTAACAGGAGCATCATAGCAGGCTCCACATCACCCCGTTATTTGGTTATATGGTTATCACATAGCGCTGTAAACAGTTTCATGAGTTACAGGAAACCGTTAGGACTTGTCACGCAGGGAAGAGTCATTTGAGGAAGAAGTAGGCAGTACTACATCAAGAGAGCAGATGATGGTCGCCACCACCTGTTTGATAAGTAAGTAATGTTTAGTAGATATAGACTTGGTGTGTAAACTGGACAGACAGATAGACCGATAGCATAAGATAACAAATAGATAGACTGTTTATGATAGATATAAGTAAATAAGAAGTTGGGTATTGTGAAGAAAGACAGATTGGTAGACTGCCAGGTAATTACTTAAATCATCACCATCGTCATTAGTACTGTATGTATTCACACAAAGTACACCAGTGAAAAATAGACATAGATACATGAGGGTAAGTAGGTAGGTAGGTAGCCAGGTGGACCATCATCACCATCATCATCACAATCATATCACCAGGTACATACCGATACGAAGTATGTCTGTAAAACACATCGGACAATCAGACAAAGGTTATGGTCACAGGAAAAGGTCAAATGTCAAGGTCACTGTACAAAGCCAACGGAAACAGTCTGATCTTATTTGAACCAAAGCTAGTGAAAATGTTAAGGATTAGGCAATTATGAAGTAACTCGACTTTAAAAGTAATCGATTGAGGATCTGAGTCGCAGGGCAATATCAGAAATTCAGCCTATAGATCCAGCTGGTGAAGGGTGTTGCATTTTCTGGGTGTTCTTTTCTGTTTACTTATTGTGCAAGAAGAAAAAATGCATACCGGGTAGATAAGTAAATAATAATGAAATAAGTAAGTAAAAAAATAGATACTTCCACAGTCGTGTTGTGAAATTAATACTTTTGTTTTAATATATCGAGACTCTCACAGTGCTTTAAGTTTTGAAACCCTGGGCGAAGTGCTCTACAACAGTGTACTGCGTGTCTCATATCAGTAGCTGTGTATTGTACCATGTGGTTCATTAGGGGAAGCATGTTTAGAGTCAGCCACCAGACATACCGAAGCATGAGGTGAATTATCGCTCAGGTCCAATGTCTTCTAACGCGGACTGCATAATTAATCCGTTATTATTTGGAAAGGACCGACCACGGACTAGGTAATGCGTTTAATCTCTTTCTCTGTGACTGTGCAAATTTCTTCAAAGAGTGATGGGCAGCATTAGATCAAGTCCCTTCATAGTCGTCATCTGTTATCATCCTCATCGTGAATAAATCATACAGATATTTTGGGTTCTGGAAAGTGTTGCAGTAAATTTGGAAAAACTTGGATCTTTAATTCCGACTTTCATTCCAGCCTTGTAAAGGTGGCTGTGATGTACACTTCTCTTATCATTTTTAACCTTTTCAGTACAACGACGTCTTCAGAAGAGGGGAAATTATCATAGCTAAGAGTAATCGAAGGTTCTTTTCAATCAGCCAGAAAGATCATACTTTAGCTGAACTGATTCATTCTGAGGTGGATAGAATGAAATAAGGAATCAGTCACACAGAATGATGTACGAATTGTGAAGGACTTGATTTACAGCTTTAGTATTGCTGGTGATTGCACTTTTTAAACATTCGGTTTGGCACTTTCTTTTGGCTACGGCAGATGAGTTTATTGTGTTCAGAAGACACCAAGACAACCCAAAACTTCGAAAGAAATCACAGTTAACGTGCAGGAAAAAGAAAATAGTGTTATATTCCAGCGTATAATGGGCGATTACATAAAAAAAAAAAACGCTTGAAAGTTCATCTTAATAGTATTATAATCTGTACTCGTACATGAATATGTGGGGTAAATTTAATATTCTAGCACTTCATTATGCACACTGTCAGCTCCTCTAAAGGAAGACAAATGTTTCGATCATGCTACTGCAGCGAGACTCCTTGTTTACCACCCCATCATTCTCGCGCACCCGACGAATTATTGCTTTTCATTACAGCTTGACTGATTAGAAGGCTTACGTGATTAAGTTCCAGTAGCGGTGGCAACACCGAGTTTGTCGATACGGTGATTAGTACCACATAAACATTTTCGATGAAGGTTAAGGCTATGTATATTTCAGTCTGCATAAACTAGCAGTTTTTCAGAGCGCTAATGGTCGTACCGAGACATTCATGAACTAGTATCATTATCTCACTGCCTGCATTTATATTTCACACATGCCATCCTTTGCGTCTTCGCTTCTTGTACATCACCTTCGCAATCAGGGTGGGAAAAAAATAACTATATAATTCTTATTTCTGATATATAGCAGAAAAACTCTTACATATATATAAAACGCCTACTTGCATATTTTCTTACGTCTTAAGTATTTCAGCTAGACTGGTTAAAAGCCTGCCGACATACAGTATACTTTTGCATCTTCTACATTGCTAACGAACTAAAAAAAAAAAAAAAAACGCCTACCAATGGAAGTTCCTGCTCATATACAACTTATCCCTCCATCTCACACAACGCAGGTGCAAAGGGAAAAAAAGCTCTTCACAGTTAGTTTTTCATTTTTTGTCATTTCTAGGAAGAGAAAAGGCTTACACAAGATGAAAAATTAAATGGGAAACCTGTCGCCATATTCTCTGTCTCTGTACTACTAGTCACACTATTTTTATTACGTCTCCTTTTTATGTCTGTTCTACCTCTCCCCTGAATATTTGACTCACCTCACTAAGGTTCCCTCTTATTTACGATATTAGGACTCACTCCCCCAGTTCATGTTACCTCATCATATAAAACATTCTAAAGGAAAGTTAACTCGCTAGCCAAGTCCTTGAACACGTCGTTCACAGCATATTACATCTCTTGTGAAATCTGCTTCCAAGAGATTGGGTGTGCTCAGCCGATTCCGAACTTTCTTTACCCCTGCACAGTTGTTGACCTTGTACGCGGGTTTTATTCGCCCGTGTATGGAGTACAACTCTCATGTGTGGGGAGGCTCCCCACATGCAGCTCTTCTCAATAGGGTGGAGTCAAAGGCTTTTCGTCTCATTAACTCTCCTCCTCTTACTGATTCCCTTCAGTCTTTGTCTCTTCACCGCACTGTTGCATCTTTATCTCTCTTCTGTCGCTACTTCAATGGTCACTGTTCCTCTGAACTGTCTGCTTGCATCCCTCCACCTCTACGACGGGCACGTAGTACCCTTCTAGCAACAAACTCTCATCCCTTTTCTGTCCAACTCTCTAATGCAAGAGTTAACCGTTACTTCCAGTCTTTTATTTATGCAACTGGTCAACTCTGGAACTGTCTTCCTCTGTCTGTATTTCCTACTTCCTGTGATCTCCAGTCTTTCAAACTCAGTGTGTCCAGGCATCTCGAATTGAACGGATCTTGAATTTGGCTCTCTTTTGTATTGTTTTTGCTTTTTCTTGGAAGGAACAGTATGCAGGCCTGTGGCCTTTGGTTCCTTCTTCCTTGCATTAAAGAAAATATATATATAATGTTACGGTGGCTAGAGCTGTGAAGAATTGTATTTTTAGCAAAACGATAAAGATATTATCTATGATTCTTTCGAACCAAACTTTTTTATGCTTTGATATAAGAGTGTTCCTAGAGAATCTTATCTTCAGGAGCAATAGAACCACTAGGTTAGCAGTGAACTGCATCTTTATTTCTAGATGACTGAAAGCATACTTGTTTTTAGTAAAGGTGCGTTGCACTATTGTAAAAACACCTAATAAATTCACTAGCTTCATAAGATCCTTAAATTAAACATAATGGGACTATAACTATTGTTAAGAGCTGGTTTGTGAGTCATGATGTTGGTGGATTTTAGTGTCCATGGATTTTCCTCTAGAGGATGTATCTCTTATGATAAGTGGATATTATTAATATTAGTAATACAAGCGATAACCTTTTTGTAAATATTATGTGCAAAATTAAACAAAATTGCCTGCAAAGTCGACTTTAGCGAATGGTAACGTCAACTGTTCGCATCATCCTCTTCATTATTGAGCATAAAACCACAACCTGGCCCTCGTAGAACTGCCCACAGATCTTTCAAAATCATAACTTCACATCTCAGCGCTGCAGTAATATCAACCCTTATCTTGTGGACACAACTGCTTAGTAAATAACTGTTAAGTATAGAAATTAACAGACGTTTATGGAGTTAGCTAAATGGGTGGATTGCTGATAGTCTAAGCAAGAGGTAGGATCCTGGCGGTTGTAAAGTTTAGTTTGTTGATTTGGGTCGCTAAATCCTTCATTACTAGTGAATTCCCACTATAGGAGGCGGACCGTCGGGAGGTAGCAAGAATATTATAGAAAAGACGTCGTCATAATGAATGTGGTTCAGAGACCTAAGATGAATTAAATCGTTTGGTGGCGACAGTACTGTGGCTCTTTGGGTCAACGTTTCTTAAGCAAAGACAGATTTTGCAGGTTCTCAAAGCATGGTTCTTCCCTTTTTGTACACAGATTGACACAGTTCCATGAGACTCAGCCAAACGTTAAGAAAAAAATACTAATTATTATACTGGCAACCGTGCTGAATGTATATACGCATACCACAAAATAGACAATTAATGATAACATATATAACATAGTTGTAGATTTTTTTTTTTTTGGGGGGGGGAGGCGCAGAGTGTCCTGTTTTATCTCGGGCAAGCTTTATATATTCCTACCTCTCGAATCGGATAGAAAACAAAAAAGTAAATAGATGTAAGTGAGGAAAGAGACTGGAAATCCCTCCTGCATCGGTTTGGGCGTAGTTTGCTTGAGGTGATGGATGTAAACTTTGTGTTGCGCCTGACCGTATTGCCGGGATGGGGCAGAACCCTGTTAATTTAGAGCCCTAATTCCTCCTACTTTTATGCTTAACTTTATAGCCAGGTGCAGCAGCCGGGAAACTAAATTGTATTTTACCAGTTTCTCCCACGTTGTTTTTTAGTATGCATTCTTCTAACGCACGTAATTCTGTTATCTTTAATTAAAGTGCTGGAAGCGAGAGAGATAGGCCACTGCCCCTCTGCCTTTTCTTTTGTGCAACAGAAGAACCATATGTAAATGCGCCTTATGTAATATTCAGTGCAGTGAAATTCATTCGGTGTTTCGCCTTACACCTTTCTTCAGAAATAACTCATTTATTCCTGATAAATTCGGTAGGACGAATTGTTTTACAAATTTGGTCTCTACTCTGCACTTCAGGTTATTTTCATAATAGCCATAGCTTACTAAATGACAAAGGAATATTATGCTGGACTTGTTAGAAAACATATTGTAAATTGGTTTCAAAGAAATGCGTCACGTTGCCATACCTCGAATAACTTCTTCGTGCTTTAGGAAAATACAAACAAAATAATTAAACAAATAAATAAATACTTCTCAAAGAAGCCAAATAGACATGGATGGAAACTGTTTAGGTGATTTTTTTTTTCACGCGATTCGCGAACCGGGAGAGAAAGAGTGTTCTATTTTTATATGTGTGTGTCTGTGTGTGTGTGTGTGTGTAACTGTTAAAATGGTTTTGTTCTCATTTGGACCAAACTTGGTGGATAAGATCAGCATCTCCTAATTGGCTGACCTATCGTTTTTAGAACAATGGGCAAAAATCAGGGTCACGGTCAAGGTCGACCTAAACAGTTCTTATTCGATTTTGACTCAAGTTTGTGGAAGCGTTCGGATTAACACTTGCATAAAGAGATATAAATTTTAGAACAGTCACTCAAAAGTCAAGGTCACCAGGAAAGATTGTATGTTAAGGTCACAGGGCAGAATCAAATATTCGGCCTTTAGACCAGGTCGTGGCTGCAGGAGTTGCATTGTCTGGGTATCCTTTCTTGTATCTTGATGCCTTCCGTTACATGCTTCAGTAGAGTGGCGCCCGGATGCAGGATGAAAGCAATATCATTCACACACATTCGATCTCTGTTTAAGTAATCCTTCTCCCGGCCACTCTCTTCATCCCAGCCTCTTACCTTCCCTCTGTTTTAGGTCATTGACGGCATCGCTTTCCCCAGTAATCCACTTCATTAGAATTCGCTTTATTCCACATGCGCTTCTTCCCTTCCAGGATGTTCAGATCCTTATGGTGTAGGGTTTCCTGCTTCCTTTCACTCTCTGCTTGTAATCTATATATTTGTATCGATCTTTTGTCACCCATGTTCTCCACATGTCTGAGCGGTGACTAGGCTAACGTTTTAGAGAGAGAGAGAGAGAGAGA
>JAGKTI010023229.1:0-14900 GCA_018397915.1 Birgus latro
CTCTTCTTATGTTCTTATGTTCTTATCCCCGTTATATGTATGTATATATGCCCCCCCCCTCAATATGTGCCCCCACTAAAAGTGCTGACTTAATGATCGCTCCCAGGCTCGAACAAGCAGAAGCAGATGTAAGTGAGACAGGAGATGAAGTGGGGCAGGAGAGTGTACGACAGGGTTAGGAGCAGGGATTGGAGAAGGCTGTGGAGAGTCAGAGATAGAGTATGAGGTATCTGGATGGATAGTATCTGGATGGGAAGGATGTAGGCTGGCAGATAATGGAATGGTAGGGTGTGAGTCGGGTCATGGATACGTATGCCCGCTACGTAGATGAGTCACTGAATCGTCCTCGGCGGGTGGAGTGTGAGCTTTCGTTGTTTCTTGGCTGAAAGTGGTTGGAGTAAGTTCCGTATATACAAAGTATGACATGTAGCCTGGCGATGTAATGTAAGATGAGAGATGAGTAGGGATATGTATATACTTACAGTATGAAGATGACAAAATGCACCATGGGAATGGAAGTGGAAATGTATGAAGATGACGAGATGCGGGTTGTAATAAATAAAAGGCGAAATGTGAGATGAGTAATATAGACAGGCGGTGAAGATGAGTATGAAGTGGGGGGGGGGAGGTGAGATGAATACTGACAATAATATGCAATCTGTAGAGAAAATCGAGAGGATAATCTCTATAGAAAGTCAATAATGGGTGGATGAAGGTATACTATTACAGTTACACAGCTGAGTTGTGAACGAAGTGGAGAGGGCGTGGACGTGCAGTGGAGAGGAGGACGTGAGGCGAGAGTGGCGGGTCAGCTGGCGGTAGATGAGACTGGGTGTGAACGTGGAGGTCACGTGCTGGTGTCGTGGTGGAGGCAGGCTGGCTCGGTGGCTGGGAGATGGTACGTGAACACGTCCGAGCAGTTAATCCGGACCAGATAGGAGGCACTGAGGGGTGGAAGGGTGAGTTGCGGGGCGAGGGCAGATGTTCCCAGAGGCAGGTGCAAAGCTGGTGGGTGGCAGATGCAGAGGGTGGCGTTGGGGGAACGGCAGATGTTGGAGAGGGTCACCTTGAGATGAGGGAACACGAGATGATGAGCACTGAACAGGTGTCAGAACAGGTGAGACACATGCGTAAGTCGGCAACGGCGACACTTGCGGCCAGGAGCAATGTGTAGGGGTGTGGTCGGTGTAGAGGATGGCACTGGTGAGGGAAATCAGACACCTGTAGATGCAGAGCCGGTATTAGCCGGTATTACGCCACGAGAGGCACTGAGAGGGTGAGGCCGTGAGATGCGGGACGTCGAGTATTTGTTGGTGGCACTAGACACTGTAGGAGGCGGTCAGAAACGATGGTTCGAGACACTTCTGCTACCAAATGTTATCCACAGTCCCACTATGTGGCCCCACTAAAAGTGCTGACTTAATGAGCGCTCCTAGGCTCGAACAAACAGAAGCAGATGTAAGTGTCAGTAAGGGGCTGAGGTTTGTAGAGGGAACACTGTCCAGTCGCTCCACACTACTCCAGGACTTTCATTGAATCATCAAGGGACTGTGGATAACAGCAGGTAGGAAGATTAATAATACCCAATGAGGAGTTTGAGAAACAGTGATGGAAAACTGGTTTTATTGTTTCCATGGGAACCAGTTAAATCCAGGAAAGGAAGCTATGAAAGTTTTTGCAAAAGATATTGGTAAATTTGTTGCTTTGCCTTGAGATATTGTTCAGTATTTTGTTCATTACCGTATATTTATTAGAATGCACATTCTAAACAATTGTAACAACTCAAGACAATATAACAAAAAAAGTTTAAAAGCTAGGAAAGTAAAGGGAAACAATATGCATGTTTTTTAACCAATAAAATGTTAAGATAACGGAACAGTCAGTCCACAGAAAATGGAGCAGACAGGAGAAGTAAGGGTAGGGGAGAGGGAAACAAGGACAGGAAGGCCGCGTGACGTCATTCCACCTGCGCGCTATTAGACACATTAGCCGTGAATATTCACAAGGGGCCTTGTGAATTCGCAAGCCAGTGAACCGTTCACAAATTTGTGAAAGACCGTAAAAGTTATTTATCAAGCTTGTGGAGCGCTCCTAACGCTGTGAACCGATCGCAACGGTGAGGGAAGTCTGCTAGCCGTCCGGGGCACTTTTGAGGACTTGGGAATCGTTCACAAGAGGCAAGTCGACGACGGATAAATTTAAACAATGGACGTACGCATCCGCCAACTAAGGAATTTTCGACCACGGAGAGACTTCCTCAATGACTGAGATTATTGAGCGTTAGGACATTATACCATTTAGACTAGGAGTGAATTATATTTGTGACAGACTTGGTGAGAAATGAGATAACTACCATCGACGATGTAACGCAGTTTTCCGGAAATGAAACTTACTATGAACTTTCGGTATTTGACAGCCAGTTGTCACGCATACATTGGAAGCTCTAGTTACACCGGAAATAATAATATTCATTCGCTTCCAAATGGGTAATAGAGATAAAGAAAGCAGGCAGAATATTCAGAGATGGCAGGCGGAATATTCGAGGAAAGCAGGCAGAATATTCAGAGATGACTGGCAGAATATTCAGGGAAAGCAGGCAGAGTATTCAAAGAAAGCAGGCAGAATATTCAAAGAAATCAAGCTGAATATTCAAGGAAATCAGGCAGAATATTCAAAGAATGCAGACAGAATATGCAAGGAAAACAGACAAAATTAGGACAATTGTTAACCTGTATTTATTAATGTGAAACATATGCCAGGAAAGGAGACTGTGCATTTGTAACTCGTAGTTCAAGCATAGAAATGCACACTGATACACTTAGATGCACACTAATACACTTGGTACTGGCTGACTATATTCTTATGGGCAGAATGGTGTTTGACGCGATTTTAAATAGAGAAGTAAAGAGGGAGATACGGAAGGCAAAGAGAAATTATGAAATTAAGATTGATAGTGAATCGAAAGAAAACCCCAAGGGTTTTTACCAAATGTACCGGACGAAAAATAAAGATAGGATAGAACCACTCAGAACAGAATCAGGTGACATTACAAGTGAAGATAAAGAAATGTGCTCCATCCTAAATAATTATTTCATATCAGTATTCACCAAGGAAAATCTAGACCTGATCCCTCAAGCAGCGAATATATACGACGATAATACGCAAAATATTCTTAGTGAAATAAACATTAGTAAGGAGGACGTACTGAAAGAAATTAATAAGTTAAAAACTCAAAAATCGCAAGGTCCGGACGATATATATGCAAAAGTTATAAAAGAAACCAAAGAAGAATTATGTCAGCCACTTTTAACGTTATTTAATGACTTTAATCTCAGGTGAAGGTCCAGAGGCGTGGAAGACCGCAAACGTAGCGCCCATTTTTAAAAAGGGTGATAAAGCAGCTGCGTCAAATTATCGTCCGATAAGTCTAACGTCAATAGTAGGAAAAATGTTAGAGTCAATTTTGGCCAATAAGATTAGAGAACACTTAGAAAGATTTAATCTTATAAATGAAAGTCAGCACGGATTCAGGCAAGGACGATCCTGCCTCACAAACTTGTTATCATTCTTCTCGGAGGTCTATGAGGCAGTAGATAGCGATAAAGCTTACGATATTATTCATCTGGACTTCAGTAAAGCGTTTGATAGGGTCCCACACGAGAGGTTAGTTAGGAAGGTTCGAGCACACGGTATAGACGGCAATATCTTAAAATGGATAGAATCCTGGCTGAAAGGACGAAAGCAGAGAGTATTAATAATTGGAACTAAGTCGGATTGGGGATTAGTAACTAGCGGTGTACCACAGGGTTCAGTACTCTGTCCCTTATTATTTGTTATATATATAAATGATCTAGACTTAGGAATCACTAGCAGTATCAGCAAATTTGCCGACGATACAAAAAATAGGGCGTATCATTAACTCGACTGACGATTGCTATAACTTACAAAATGACCTCGATATATTATCCAGATGGTCTAAAACTTGGCAAATGGAATTTAACGTTGAAAAATGTAAAGTACTTAACGTAGGCAAGACCATTGGAGATACTAAATACAGCTTAGATAACAAAGAAATTAGTAAATCGGAATGCGAGAGAGATCTAGTAACGACCTCAAACCAAGGCAACAGTCTATTAATGCGAGAAATAAAGCAAATAGGGTCTTAGGATTTATTTCGAGAAGCCTGAGCAATAGGTCATCAAAAGTAATACTGCAACTATACCTAGCATTAGTAAGGCCACATTTAGACTACGCAGTACAATTTTGGTGTCCTTACTATAGAATGGATATTAACTCGTTAGAAAGTGTACAGAGAAGAATGACAAAAATGATACATGATGTTCGAAACCTGTCATACGAACACAGACTGAAAAGACTAAATCTGCACTCATCAGAAAGACGTAGAGTAAGGGGAGACTTAATTGAGGTGTTTAAGTGGATGAAGGGTATAAACAAGGGAGATATTAGCAAGGTACTTAAAGTGAACATACAGGATAGAACTAGAAGTAATGGTTTCAAACTAGAAAAATTCCATTTCAGTAAGGAAATAGGTAGAAATTGGTTTGGTAATAGAGTAGTAGATGAATGGAATAAGCTTCCTAGTAAAGTAGTTGTTGCCCCTTCCACTGTGAGTTTCAAGCATAGGCTAGATAAGCATATGACAAATAAGGGGTGGGTATAGAAAAAGAAAAAGAAAAAAATCTTATAACCAATACTAATTCATAATTTTTCCTTCTCAGGTTACACTATGATAGTCTCCATTCTCCTTTCACACTTTCCTATAAAATGTCCACGCCAGTTTTTCTATGCTGCGTGGTGTTCTTTCTGACTTTTTCCTGCCGGCTTCGGCAGGAGGGTTTGGAGGGCGGGGGGGAGCCTTCTTCTTTGCTGTCCTTATCTCATCCTAGTAGTTCAATTACTCTTCTAGGAGCTGCCAAGCACGGGCCAACCGGCCTACTGCAGTTATCCTCTCTTCTTATGTTCTTATGTTGACAGTGGAATAGATACGAGAGTGGTGAGAGGACGCCTTTTCATATGGCTGTGGTATGTAAGGTAAAACTGAGAGGAATATAAGAGAGAGAGAGGGACAGACAGACAGACAGAGAAAGGGAGGGGGCAGTCAAGGCGAAAAACTGAAAGTGATGAAATTAAAAAAACAGCAAGTGTCTGATGAATACGTGGAAAAGCTGGGCACAGCAGATATAATAATACAGCGAGGTCGGATAAGATGTAGGGTGGTGGAATAAAGGGGCTAAAAGAGTAGTGAAGGAAAAGAGGGAGAAGTGGCAAGAAAGAATGCAGAAAAGGGACTCAAATGAAAGAAGAGAGCACGCTGACAGTAAAGTATGCAAGGAGACTAATGCAAGGAAAAAAACAGTAGGTAAATGAAGATCTTAGAAGAAAAACGAAAACAGGAAATTATTCTATAAGAATATGGAAAATTGTTGTAGTGAAAGTGGAAAGAAGTGTGAAAATGGAAGAATTGTGTAAATAAAGTAAGGAGTAGAGGAAAGAATATTTCAAAAGTCTGGAGGATGGAAATGGTGAGAGTAGAGAGGCTATAATAGTTGTATGTAGAGAAGGAATTTAGATACTCTAGTTATCTCATTTTATCCATTTTTTATTTCTGACTGCCAGTCAACCCTAGCTCCCCCCACCTTACGATTTACAATTGGCGGCATGGATTTGATCGTTAGGTTTTGAGCAGTGTGAAAAAAAATACTTTTAAAGAAATTGCTATTATAACGAAACATTGAACTTTTGGTAACAGTTTATTTTTCTATAGCAAAATGGTGTCAAAGACAATCTCTACACGTTGTTTTTATAAATAAAATGAAATTATCCATGCTCCTTACCGTTCCTTCACCGATCGCAAGGCAAGAGGATTTCACTCTTGGGAGGCGTTCACAAGACTCTGATAAATAACTCCACGGAACGCCTCACAGTAGTGAAATGGTTTGGAGCTTGGGAACGGACTCTTGTTAAAGGGGGAGGCCAGTATGGCTGGTATTTTTAAGACCTTGCACAAAACCACACGTGCGATTACGATGTGATAACTGGGCCCCTACTCTCGGCAGTTAAGGAAGCGCCCTGACTCCTCTTCTTTACCAATTTATTTTAGGATACGGTTGGTTACTATCGTTTTTTCGTTTCTTATGCAGAGTATGATGATATCTGAATGATTTACATTCACAGAAGAGGACAGCAAGTGTAGTAAGCAAAATAAACCGCTTTGGAAGAGGTATTAGGGAGCTTTCCTGGTAATCTTTAAGGAGTTCACCTCATAAATATTAACAAAAAATTTTACATACTCTTGAATTGATTCAGTGACTTTGTGAAGGTGTACAGAGGTGCATTTTGAGTATGAAGAGGATCCGTCAATCAACAGCAGGGAGAATATGATTACAGAAGGGATTGGTTAGTTTAGGTCAGAATAAGTCTGATTAAGTTAGCAAAAATAAGTTAGGGTTAAATTATGAAAATGTAGGTATGAAGGCCGGAACTAATATCATCGACCCCATGAAAATTGTTCCAGCCATGCTAAAACGAATAGTTTTCCTCCGATTTTAACCAAATTCGTGGAGGTATTGCAAGGTTCCCCATGACGATGCAGACTATTTTTAACAATAGGTTAAAAATAAGGGTCACAGGACGCGGTAAACTTTGCGCTTGCCGTGTAGCCTTTGTTTAACCTACTGTACTCAGACCTAGTAAACGGGTTAGAAATTAATAAAAAAAACAGAGTAACATTATAGTATATAATATGAACGACCAGCCTGAAGAAGCTGAATGAATCAGAGTTGCAGACAGAATAAAGTATTTGGGACTAACCATAACAGATAAGAGGAAAATGTTTGGGAGATCATGATAGAAAAGGCTGAGAAAATGGCTAACCTAACTTATCCAGTAATTGTAAAAAGTTGCAACAAGATAATGATAGGGAAAGAGGGTTGGAAGAGCCTGGCCCTACCATCAGTACTGTATGGCAGTAACATCATTAGCCTAACAAAATCAGATATAAGGCAGCTAGAGAGTAGAGATAAAAGTACTTAGATGCTTGGTGAAACTAGATCCGCACCAGTTTGTACCCTTAGGGAGGTGGGAGCCTCATCAACGTCAGCAAGGATAATGAAAGGAATAATTCAGGGCGTAAGGAGTGTTTTTCAAGAAGGAAAGGAAAGTGGAGAAAACAACAGAAATTACTTGTTAAGGGAGATAATATTAGAAATGCAAGAAGAAAAGAAATTCAAATGGTCTGAGGACATCTCCAGATATATGGGAGAAATTGGACTGGATTTAAATAAAGTGACAAGAAAGAAGAAACAGGACATAAAAGAACTGATAAGGAACTGGGATACAGCAAAGTGGAATGAAGATATAATATGCAAATCAAGCCTTTTTATTTTTAAGGAGTGGAAGAGTGGAATAAAAAGCGAAGAGGATTTATGTGATAATACTCCGGCTTCAGTAACTCTGTTTAAAGCAAGATCGAAAAAACTGCCACTAAAGGACAGGAAAAGATTTACTAGAGAGTCAACGGCGTGTGAGATGTGTGGTGCAGAGTTGGAGGAAATAATTCATTACCCGTTCCCTCCCCGGAGGGGCTCGGGGACTGGTATTGTTTTCGCTCGGTTTGTCTGTTTATTTGTCTGTCTGTCTGTCTATCAACAACTACGCGAAAACTACTTGTGCGATTTTGACAAAAATTACAGGGATGATGGGCTATGACCTGATCACCTGACTAAATTTTGGTCCGAATTGGGCCAAGGCCCAAGCTGTAGGGCCCAAAAATACATATAAAATATATATATATATATATATATATATATCGTTTTTCCGCCATAACTCCTTTCAAATTCGACATGAAACCAAAACGTAAGGGTGCATCTTTCAAATCTGCATCCTATAACATGCCTCATTACATCAAGGGGGTCACCCCCTAGTTAACCGTAGGGGGGTCAATATCAGGTGGGTCGGGCCTAAAATTTCAAACGGGCATAAAATCGTCAATTTTCACCCGATTAACTCCAAATTCGATACGTGACATCTTTGACTAGATATCCTGTTGTGTTTATACGTCAGCACTAAAATGACTGCCGGGGACGGGTTTGCTGTGCCTTGGTACCATTTCTTGTTTTGTTTTGTTTTGCCTTGTCTGTCGGGGATCAGAGCCAAAGATCGAAGGCTGCAACAACCATATGTTTAAGATAAAACAGATATAATGGGAAACTTCCTATTTAGTAATGTAGAAAAATCAAAAGAAATTATATATCAGATATGGAAATTGAGAGAGAAGAAGATAAAAGAGCTTAGTCGCGAATAGGAAGTGGCGCTTAAAGAGGCGTCGTAGGAAAGGCAAAGCCTCCGCACAGTCATCATCACTGGCCATGAGAGGTCCGTGAACATTTCCAAAATATATCAAAATCGAAGAAAAATTACTCGTTTTTAACATGGCAAGAACTATTCTCGCAATAGGTTGAAGAGCAAGGTTGCAGGACAGGGTCAGCTTTGTGCTTGTTCTGTAACGTTCATCTTTGACCTTGCAAACTAAGTAAGTTTCGTTATGACCAGCCCGTGAACCGTTCTACCAATTATTTTAAAACTGAAGTAAAAATTATTTGTGTTAGCATGGCCGGAACTATTTTCACGGCTGCCTTGAAATAGTTCTGGCCTTGACATAAACGATAATATTAGATTTTAATCAAATTCGATGGAGGTGTTGCGGGGTAGGCATGACGATAACAACTGTTTCGGAACATTAAGTTAAAGATCAATTTCGCAAGGCAAGGTCTGTTATTAGGCTGCCTTGTATCCTTGATTATTGGCCTATTCTGTTCAAACCTAGTATAGTTTTTCATGATCATCCCATGAACTCTTTCACCAAATTTGGTTGAAACTGGTGTAAAACTATTCGTTTCTGCATGGTCGGAACTATTCTCACTCTAATGGCGTCCATGCATGTAGTTCCAGCTTTGAAATGACGAGGAGTTTTCGTCCAGTTTTAACCAAATTTAGTGTAGGTGTTGAGAGGTGGCCCATGACGATACCGACGATTTCTCTAGGCAAGGACGGTATATTAAAAACAAAGGTTACAAAGAAAGGCCAATTGAGTTTGCTTTGGAACCTTGATTTTTAGCCTATTGTGAACAAACTCTTATTTGAGTCGGTCAACTTTTCCACCAAATTTGGTTAATATCTGTGTAAAACTTCTCAATTACAAATGTAGACTATTCTCACGGGGTCAGAACTATTCTCACTGGGACCGTGAGAATAATTCCAGCCTATAGATAACGATGTGTTTTTATCAGTTTTTAATAAAATTTGGTGAAGGTGTTCCGGGGTAGTCCTCCAGGATACCGCTTTTTTCAGAACAATGGCTTAAAGATCAAGGTCACAAAGCAAGGTCGTCTTTGAGGTTATCTTGTAACCTTGATTACTGACCTAGTGTTCTCAAGCCCAGTCGGCTTCATCATAAGCGGTCTGACAACCGTTCCATCAAATCTGATTGTAATCGAAGAAAATATTTTCATTTTAGCATGACCGGAACTATACTATTCTCACGGAGGCCGTGAGAATAGCGTCTGTCTTGAAATAAAGAGCAGTTTTTAAACTTTTCTAACTATATTTGGTGGTGTTGCAGGGTAGCCCACGACGATACCAATTTGTTTCACAACAATAAAGATGAACCTCACAGGGAAAGAAACACTCTGAACTTGTGTCGTACCCTTGATTGTTGACCTATTGTCCTCAAACCTATTATCATGGAGACGGAACTATTATCATGGGGACGAAACAATTCTCACGAGGCCGGAACTATTCTCATGGGGGCCGTGAGAATAGTTCCGACCTTGACCTAAAGAACAATTTTTACCCGATTTCAGTCAAGCTTGGAGATGTTACATGGAAAGCCGTGCCGATGCGGACAATTTCCCGAACAGTAGATTAAAGGTCAAGGTCACAAAGTAAAGTCAACTTTAAGCCGTAGTTGTTGGCCTCTTGTGCTCAACAGTCCATCAATTACTCACTCACTCATTCACTCATTGGACTTAATTTGCTCTCGCTTGCTCTCCCATGCACTCACTCCCTAACTCTTAGTCATTTAGGCGCATTCAATCCCACTCTGTCACTCTCGCCCTCTGTTAATCTTTCACGAACATATTTCACTGTTCTATTCACTCATTTGGCCATTCCCACATTCAGTACCGTATACTTTGAGTCAAATTTACTCACGAATTAATTTTTAGAGGGTTACGTTGGTCTATGCATTTATAATAAGATTTTTCAGTAAGAATGCACATTTACTTCATTTATATTCTGAAACTACAGTATTAACTTGATGGTGAGTGGTCGAATGTATAGCTAATTTCAGTGGACACTACTAACAGTTTTAATTTCATCCTCTACTATTCCTCGAAGTAGAAAGGATCACAACTAAAACAGTGGAATTTGTCAGAGTAAAAATTAGGATTGTATGCTTCCATGGCCGAGATAATAATAATTATCATTAATGAGAAAGGTATTCTCACATAGGTCTCGGTCGTGCAAGCAGGAATACAAGATACCATGCCCAAAAACTCCAGCGATAAGGTTTGATAACCCAGTTGCAAGGTGCAAACTGCAATGTTGCCAGTTGTGTGCTTGACGTGAGGGTAAAATGTGCCTCCTCTCCTTACTCCATTAACTACCTCATGTCTCTGCCCCGTGTCCTCAACCCCATGTCCTCATCCCCGTGTCCTCAACCCCGTGTCCTCTGCCCCGTGTCCTCTACCCAGTGTCCTCTACCCTGTGTCCTCTGTCCCGTGTCCTCTCCCTGTTTATAAGACGGTGACAAACCGCTTTTTTCTTTTTTTTTATGCAAGGGAACCAAAGGCCATGGGCCCACATACTGTTCCCTCCAAGAAAAAGCAAAAACAATACAAAAGAGAGCCAAATTCAAGATCCATTCATTTCGAGATGCCTGGACACACTGCGTTTGAAAGACTGGAGATCATAGGAAGTAGGGAATACAGACAGAGGAAGACACTTCCAGAGCTGACCAGTTGCATAAATGAAGGACTGGGAGTAACGGTTAACTTTTGCATTAGAGAGTTGGACAGAAAAGGGATGAGAGTTTGTTGCTGGACGGGTACTACGTGCCCGTCGTAGAGGTGGAGGGATGCAAGCAGACAGTTCAGAGGAAGAGTGACCGTTGAAGTAGCGATAGAAGAGAGATAAAGATGCAACAGTGCGAAGAGACAAAGGTTGAAGGGAATCAGTAAGAGGAGGAAAGTTAATGAGACGAAAAGCTTTCGACTCCACCCTATTGAGAACAGCTGCATGTGGGGAGCCTCCCCACACATGAGAGTTGTACTCCATACAGGGGCGAATAAAACCCTTGTACAAGGTCAACAACTGTGCAGGGATAAAGAAAGTTCGGAGTACGCTTAGCACACCTAATCTCTTAGAAGCAGATTTCACAAGAGATGTAATATGTTCCTTCCAAGACAAATCCCGAGAGAATGGAATCCAAAGCATGTTCAAGGATGATGCATGAGTGAGCTGGACATTATTAAACATTAGTGGGTAATCCTGAGGAAGATTTTGTCGGGTTGATAAATGTACGAACTGAGTTTTTGATGCATTAAAAATAACAAGATTAGTTTTGCCCCAATCAGAGATACGAGCCAAGTCAGACATTAGGTGTGCCATAGCCTCATCCTTTTTTTGTTGAAGTAACTGCTGAGATGGACGGTGTGGAAACCGAATGGAGAGGTGAAGGGTGGAATCATCAGCATATGAGTGGATAGGGTTAGATGTACAGCTTAGATCATTGATAAATAAAAGGAAGAGAGTTGGTGATAGGACAGAGTCCTGAGGAACACCACTGTCGACAGGTCTAGGAGAAGAACGATGGCCGTCTACAACAGCGGCAATAGAACGACCAGAAAGGAAGCTAGAGATGAGGGCACAGATAGAAGGATAGAAGCAGTAGGAGGGCAGTTTGGAAATTAAAGATTTATGCCAGACTCGATCGAAAGCCTTTGAGATGTCAAGTGCAATGGGAAAGCTTTCGCCAAAGTCCCGAAAGGAGGATGACCAGGAGTCTGAAAGGTAGGTGAGAAGATCGCAAGTGGAGCGTCCCTGACGGAACCCATACTGACGATCAGAAAGAAGGTTGTGACAGGAAAGATGCTTTAAGATTTTCTGTTAAGAATTGACTCGAAAACTTTTGAGACACTGGATGTTAAAGTAATTAGACAATAGTTAGAGGGTTGGGAATGGTCACCCTTCTTTTGGACTGGCTGAATGAGAGCAAACTTCCAGCAAAAGGAAAGGTACAAGTTGATAGACAAAGGCGAAAGAGTTTACCTAGGCAGGGTGTAAGCACAGAAGCACAATTTTTGAGGACAACAGGAGGGACTCCATCAAACAAGAGTACCCTAATAAGTGGATTTGTCGTAAAAATCAAACCGTTGCTGGGCCTGAAAACTGAGCTAGCGATAAATGAAATGTGATTTTGATTATTTGTGATTGATACAAACCGTTAACGTCTATTTCGAGATGCTTTATCTCACTCACGTAGTTTAGTTACTCATGTGGGAGTTGCCTAGCGTGGGCCAAATGGCCTACCGCAGTTATCCTGTACTCTTATATTCTTATGTTCAAGACTGGAGGTCATATGCAGAAGGTTATATGAAAGTTCTAGAGTTGACTTGTTGCACATCCAGCTCGCAACTAAAAAAAAAAAAAAAAAAAAAAAAAAGCTTTGCTGAGATGGAAAATGGTGCTCAAGGAAAATGAAGTGTCTATGCATTTATAATAAGATTTTTCAGTAAGAATGCACATTTACATCATTTATATTCCGAAACGACAGTATTAACTTGATGATGAGTGGTCGAATGTATAGCTAATTTCAATGGACACTAGTAACAGTTCTAATTTCATCTACTATTCCTCGCAGCAGAAAAGTTCACAACTAAAAATAGTGGAAATTGTCTGAGTAAAAATTAGGATTGTATGCTTCCATGGCCGAGATAATAATAATTATCATTAATGCGAAAGGTATTCTCACATAGGTCTAGGTCGTGAAGCAGGAATACAAGATACCATGCCCAAAAACTCCAGCGATAAGGTCTGATAACTCAGTTGCAACGTGCAAACCGCAATGTTGCCAGTTGTGTGCTTGACGTGAGGGCAAAATGTGCCTCCTCTCCTTACTCCATTAACTACGTCGTGTCTCTGCCCCGTATTCTCAACCTCGTGTCCTCAACCCGGTGTCCTCTACCCCGTGTCTTCAACCCCGTGTCCTCTACCCCGTGTCCTCAACCCCGTGTCCTCTACCCCGTGTCCTCTACCCCGTGTCCTCTCCCTGTTTATAACACGGTGACAAACAGCTGCAAGAGTGCCGTAATAAGTGGATTTGTCGTAAAAATCTAGCCGCTGCTGGGCTTGAAAACTGAGCTAGCGATAAATGAAATGTGAATTTAATTTTATGTGAATGATACAAACCGTTAACGTCTGTTTCGAGATTCTTTATCTCACTCACGTGGTTTAGTTACTCATGTGGGAGTTGCCAAGCGTGGGCCAAATGGCCTACCGCAGTTATCCTCTACGCTTATGTTCTTATGATGCGGAAGGTTATAATGAAAGTTCTAGAGTTGACCTGTTGCACATCTAGCTCGCAACTAAAAAAAAAAAAAAAAAACACTGCTGAGATGGAAAATGGTGCTCAAGGAAAATGAAGTGTGATTTGATTTGTGTCTAGTAAATACAAGCTATTAACTTTTATTTTTTTTAGTCATTATACACTCTTTTTTTGTGCACGAGAGAGAGAGAGAGAGAGAGAGAGAGAGAGAGAGAGAGAGAGAGAGAAAATACTGGCATGAACTGTTAGATTTCATTAATCCCTTCGATACGAGAGGTCTTTCCCAAGTTAAAGAAAACCTAAAAGTACCAGGAAATAGCCAATAGGTCATCAGATTCTAGGGGTTGCTGGGGAAGCTGGTGACACACTGGGCAGAACAAGCAGCTTGCCTCTAGAATAGATGGTGACTGTGGGGCAGGTCGGACTGCTGGATGAAGTTTTTCTCCTTCTCTTCAACTAGCAATGCACTTGAGGACCTGGATGTGAAACAGACTGTTGCGGGTCGTATTCTAAGGCGGTGATTGCCTCTTATAAAATGTTATGATCCCCTGCAGTCGGTGGCCATAATTGTTTTCTTTTTCTTCTTTTTTACGTTCGCCAAGAGGATGCCATTCTTTATTTGCCCTGCTACCAAACAACTTGACCTTGAGCACCATAGTACTCAAGGAGTTAATCAGCTCTATATTTAACCCCACCTAGTCGAAAATATAAGCTGAGTAAATTCATCCGGCGGTAGCAAGAATAAATCGAGTAAATACGTCATTGAACTGAAGTGGTCTATCTGGCAACTACAGGAGTACGAGGACACTACAGAGGTGCGCCAAGAGTCTGGGAGATCTGCGTTGACTCGTGTGTGACGTGGCATGTAATCGGGGAGGAATATGGCGAAAAAGGTGAGTTGGCCACTACACTTTCTCCATCTAAACTTGCCCTAAAATTGGCATCTCTACATTTTGATTGCTGAGCTGTAACAAGTGGTGAAGTTATAGGCGTCCACAATTAAAAACGTGGAACGATTTCGAAAACAAATTTGCGAAAATTGTTATTATAGTTAAAGAAATATGAATAGAGGGGTGGGTGTGCCGCTATGCTCTCGCCACTACAACTTGTCCTAAAATTGCCATCTTTCATCTTGATTGTTGGGCTGTAACAAGAGATGAAGTTATAGGCGTCCACATTTAAACCATGGGACGATTTCGAGAGCAAGTTTGCACAAGTTTTTATTATAGCTAAACGAAGTGCATTATTCCTGGTACTGTACTAATTCACACGTTAA
>JAGKTI010023230.1:0-14900 GCA_018397915.1 Birgus latro
CGCACACACCTGCTAAGTCACGAGTGATGACGTCATCGGAAGGTTCCTGTGGCATGCAACCGGGAACCTTGGCAGTTCACGTTGTGAGGCCAGTGAGTGTGGTTTGCCTAGTTCCTACAGGTGTTATTCAATCATCCAGAAAAATCAATTTTCCGGCATTTTGAATTCCCCTTGGCTCCTGGATAACTGAGGTTCTACTATATATCCATATACTATAATGGCATTTTCCTGGCATTCATAGCACATTTAGAACTTCCCACTAGTTAGCTATAACTGCTAATTTAAGCAAGTCATTCTCATTTCATCATCCAGTCAGCCATCCACATTGACAGGGGATACATAAAACATCCCCATGAATGGCAAAGTCCATAAATAATTATTAATCCCCAAGCAGAATGCTCTCATTTTATGACTGGGATGCATTTTTGAAAACTAATCATGTTACAAATTTAACACTGTAGCAATTATACAAGGAATATATATCATATAACGAGAAATCAGGCATGAAGCACTCATATACATAAAAAAATATATATATAAAATGACAAAAGGAACTAAATTTTTACTGGTCATATGAAAAAATTATCTTAAAGTGAGCAACTGTATGACAAGGGTGTACTGAAATAGCCTCTACAGTGTCAAGTTAACTACAGTCTGCTTGCCTACAAATAATGTTTATAAAGTAATGACCCGATATATGACTGAGTTACGTCAAGTAAGATCTGGTCATATACCAACTGATCGTAAATTGATGTCATTTAAATGGGTTCAGTGCAGATACACTGGCGGCCACATAAATCAAATCTCAAAAACCATTTCTGCCTGGTATGTCATAAGACAGTCCAAGTCATCACCAAGGGTCCCCCCCCCCGAGGCTGAAGGGCCTGGCCTATCACTGCAGGTTGTCATGAGGTGGTGATAAGTGATGGGGAGAGAGAAACTGTGAGATGGGTGGGGAGTGAAGTGATAAAGATGGAAAGGGAGAATGAAGTGATGTGGTGGAAGCGATCGGGTGAGGTAATGAGAAAGCAATGCAGTGAGGTGGAAGGAGTGCAGTGCGGTGAGGTGATGGGAGAACAATGTGGTGAGGCAGCCGGAAAGTGATGGGGTGAAGCAGTGGGAAAGCAATGCCGTCAGACAATGGGAGAGTGTTGCAACAAGGCAAGGAACAATATGTGCCACGAGGCAATGGAGAAGCATAGGGGTGAGTCAGGCAGCAACGTAAATGAGGGGGCAAACGATACAGAGGCGGGGCCTATACAGCTTTTGCACCTCACTTGCTGAAGGCCTTGGTCTTCTTTCATGCTGGTGCTTGTCGTACACTACAGGGGAAGAAGGAAGCAATGGCTGTCTGCAACACTGCCCTTTTCTTAGTTGCCAGAAGTTCCCTGTATTTCTTCAAGCATTGCTCTATGCCATACGTTGATGCATCACTCCTCACTGGGTTTGGGTCCTTGCCCAGGATGTAGGCATTGGTGTCATCAATCTTTGCCAAGAACTACTTTTGTGTCCTGATGTCCAGGACACAACTCAGCTCATCCTCCTCTCCACCATCCTCACCACCCTCCTGTGCCACTGCCACCTATTTGCTAAGCTCAATGAACTCCTCTGTGGACAGCTGCTCACTGTAGCTCTCCAGGACCTCTTGGACAACTTCCACCTCATCAAACCCTGCCTTGTAGAAGAGGTCAATGATCTCACAATGGATGCCCTCCACCGCCGGGAACCCGGTAAAGGAGTGGATGCAATCCAGCCATACCTTCCTCCAGACAGCATTCAGCGTGCTTGCCTGAACCTCTTTTCATGCTGCTGTGATATTATTGATGACATTTTTCATGTTATCCATCTATTAATCCATCATCCAATCCAATGTTGCCCCATGAGAAGCGTAGGAGCCCGGGGCTAGGCAAGTTGGTCCTGACATTTAAGATGAAAGTAACCAGCCTCATGCATCTCTGAGTGGCATTACATGAGCAATAAATCCCAACCACCCCTTGGATGTAAACCTGCACCAGTTCAATCCGATTGGAGTGCCTTAATTACCCACTAAACCAACAGGTGCCATAATTTGGTTATATGGTTACCACCAGCACAGTAAATGGTTTCCTAGTGTACAGGAAACCACTTGGCTTGTCAGTCAATGTAGAGTCACCTGTGGACAGAAGGAAGAGGAAAGAATGAAGGAAAGAAAGACAAGAGGGAGTGTAAAGCCACCTATGGGCAGAAGGAAGAGCAAAAAATGAAGGAAAGAATGACAGAACAGGAACTTTTCCAAAAGAGGCACACTGCATCAGTCTCCTCAGAGTTGCTCGTCCTCACAACTTGTTCCATGGTGCAGTGGGAGCAGTGATAACATGTTCGGGGGTTGGTACAACACCTTGAAGCTGCTGATCTAGTCCTCCATGCCATAAGGATGGCTCAGGGTGCTGTCCACATAGAGGAGAGAGTAGTGTGCCCAGATTGTTCAGGCTGGAATGATCACACAAGTGGGGGACAGGTAGCCTGCCATGTAGGATTGGCATAGTGTGATCAGCCAAGCCTTGGAGTTACTTTTTCAAACATGCCCCTGGTTCTCCTTAATGTACCCTGCCAGTGCCTGGGGGTTCTCCCACTGTTTGATGTGCACAGGTTTCAGTTTAAGACCTCCCTCTGCATTCAAAACAAGAAGGGTGAGGCAATCCTTGGCTACCTTAAAGTCAGGCACACATTATTCTTCCTTGCTGATGCACTTGTGAGATATGTTCCTGAAACAGGCCAGTTTTATCATAGCTGAGGACCTGTTTTGATGAGTATCCTCCCTCTTTGATGATCACCTTCAGGTGGGTAGGGAAGACTTCTGCCACCACAAGGTCACCCTTAGCAGTCTCCTCATGCAGGGTCACATGTATACGCCAGTATGAATCTCAAACACTCAAACCACCCTCTGCTGGCCTTGAACTATTCCTTTACCATCATTCCCCTCTTCTCCTTGAGGTCCTTCCACAGATCAAGTGCCTTTGTGCTAACAAAGCTACGCTGCAGGGGCTGCCTTGCTCGGTTAAGTTCATTAACCCACAGTGCTAGGAGACACTCCATCTCCATACTGGGATCTCCTCTAGCCTTTGTTAGGCACTTGGCAGTCAGGGTGGCCATATTCTGCACTGTGGCTAAAACAATCTCAGATTTTTTATAACAGGAGAGACCATGGACTGGGGAAGCTTAAGGGGTTCTGTGATCATGTGTGCCCCATACCTGTCCTTATGGCACTTAACAATGTCCAGTTTAACATGAAGGGAAAAGCTATGTCTTACCCTTTAGGCTTGCCCTCAGAGCCCTCAGTTGCACCATGCTTTCCACTGGGGTTGGTACTCTTACATGACATATTTTCCAGGTCACAAGTTTCATTATTTCACACACAAAAGTTCTCTCTCCATTTAAAATCATACACTATACTACAGTACAATATTTGTTTTGCACATGCACTGTCATTTTGCGATAGCAATAGTGTTTCGATGGTCTTGCACGCATGAGACAGATATGTAACACAGGTAAAAAGGGAGATAATCACAGCAGCGGGACACATGCACAAGTGAACAAGCAACACAGAGACTTCAAAGGAGTAGCGGGAAGGAGGATGCATACACAGAGGCCTCAGAAGGTGATCCTGCACATGTAAACACAGAGCAGCCACCTTTAGTCAAACATATGACTGACAGCATGTGCAGGTGACAGCATCTCCACATGCAATTATCATAAGCAGTCATCATGAAAAACATAGAAGCGATTTTCATGATCGTTAACCCAAAACTGGGTATATGTTTTCAATCACCACAAACCAGATGACTATACACCAGGCTGTTACTGTATGATGCAGCAGACTCTTGGTTAGGTTCTCATAGTTACCATCACATGGGACAGGCCTAAATATGACTAAATATGGCATTTCCTGTCACTGTAAGAATGTATCTGCCTGTGTACAAGCCATATGACTGTTCAAGGGCTCATTAGTGAGGAGTAATAGTGTGGTCTGGGTGATGGTGTGGGGTAATCATGTGGGGTGAAGCTTACGTCTGGGTGATGGTGTAGGGTGAGGGTATCATCTGGGAAATGGTGTAGGGTGAAGGTATCATTTGGGTGATGGTATGGGGGTGACAGTATCGTTTGGGTGATGGTGTAGGGTGAAGGTATCGTCTGAGTAATGATCTAGGGACGGTGTGGTCTGGGTGATGGAGGGTGATGATGGTGTGGGGTGAAGGCATTACCTGGATGATGGCATGAGATGAAGGTATCACTTGGGTGATGGTCAAGGGCAGGGCTATTCAAGTACTTTAGAAGCAGGGCTGGATCATGAAACACAGATTGATAGAAGGACCATACATTTATTTTTGCTCCATTTTTCCCTCTATCTAAACACTAAAACACAGAACGAAACAAAAAATTTATATATGATTTGTTTTAAAATTTTTCACTAAGCACATGCCATAAATAAAAAGATAAATGCAAAATTTTCTGTTTTATGTTTGTTTATTTGTTTATTGCATTCTTCTGAGTCTGTCAACAGGCCAATAAAAAATGACTCATGGGTCGGATTAGGCCCACAGGCCGCCAGTTGAATAGCCCATGTCTAAGGGATGGTGTGGTCTGGGTGATGATGTGGTCTACTTCGACACCTGGAGTTAAATGGAGAAGAGTAACTCCTATAACTTCACATTTATTAAAGTATACTGTATCGCTTTTGTGTTTAGTGATGATATATTTTTGGCCAGAGTGAGGTGATTAGTGTAGACTTCAAGGGTCATTACAGGTGACTCTGGGGGGAATCTCAATCATAACCCATTTTTACCAAAAGCTCTGTGAGTATATCTCCTATAACATGGATTTCTATAATGCTATTCCAGATGTTGACTAATTACCTACGATACTGTATAGGCAAAATGATTATATGTGACTCCCTTACGCTTTGCAGTCCACCCCCCCCAAATCATCAGACATTAAAATCTACTTGTCTAAGGTGTATTTTGAAATGATTTACAGCAACAAGTTGCTAAACCATCTAAAAACACTGGTACACTTAAAACAAGTGTATTCTGGTTCATTAATCCCTAAACCGCGGGGTTGTGTGAGGCAGTCCTGGTACTTCAAGCTGGTGGCAAACCGCGCTCTGACTTATTTTTTTAAATACAGGCCCAAACAAGCCTGAGTGATATAAATAGAAATCAGGACTCTTCTACATTTTTTCATACATATTTATATTTTGAAGGCCCTGGCTAATTAAAAAGAAAACAGAGGCTCCCAACTGACGGCCCACGGTTCGAGCCATCGCCACCGAGCGTCACAAAAGTGACGGCCCGTGGTTAAGTGGTTAAACTAAGAATACCTAAAAGCCACAAATACTGCAGCCACAAATAAGAATGGCCAACAGAACAGTATAACTAACACTGCATTGGGTACATAATAATCATCTAAACACTGCTAATACTATCACTGAATACTTTCAAGTGGCACTATACTCTGCTCCCTTTAATTAGGCATAAAACTGCCATCTCTCCATTTTGAATACTGACCTATAACAAGAGATTAACCCCCTGACGCCAGTTCACATCTGAGGATGTTTTCATATTTTGCAGGCAGGTTTCAATTTAAAAGCATGCTAAACTCACTGAAAGTGGTGTAGCGGGCTCTCTCGTGTGCCTGAGGATGCAGGGACAGGATAGCTGGGACAGAGTTGGGGTGGAGGGAGGGTTGGTAGACCCACCCAAGGCAAATGAGGAACATGAGGGAGAGGAAGGCAGGGACAGAGTAGGGTGGGAGAGAGGCACCTGGAGGGGCACAGTACACGTGTACTGACTGCAGTCAGCCACCCACACACTATACCCGTAGCATTGGCCACTGTTTCTTGTGCCCCACCCCCTACTGATGCCCCGCCCTCTTCCAGCTCTACTCGTTGCTGATTGGCTTAGATAATTATTCTTCTTACTGATAGAATAATGAGCCTTACCACGAAATACTAACGTATTATTTACTTTTACTTCGAATTCATTTCTGTATGACAAAGGAAGCACTAAAATTTCCTAACTGAATCAAAATCAGTTTGAAAAGAACCAACCTGCCTCCTCCCGCAACTGTAGCTGTTTTGGAGCCAAGAAAGTTCAGAGCTTAGCAATAACATATCACAGCTGTGCCGCTATTACTATTAACCCCTTAACTGCGGGTCGTCACTTTTGTGATGGTCGGGTGCAATGGATCATATCATGGGGCGACATTTGAGTGACCCTGTGTTATTTTTAGTTTCCCCGGGCTTTCAGGTGGTGACTTGTATCATCTATCAGCACTGCCAATGTCCAACAATAGTCAAAGCTGCTAATGTCATCAGTACTCCCATCCATTTTTGACAATTTAGCCATTTTCCCTCATTCTAGACTCCCCTCCCTACCTTCCCTCTATTACCCTCTTGTGTAGTCTGCTCAGCAACTCTGCGCTAAGTAAATCTTCCCCGGATTTTTCCACTGTTTTCATCCATTGAAATGAGACCTATGCCCTATTCTTATACAAAATAATATATATATATATAAAATAAGTTAATTGATAGTGCCATACTCCTGGAATTGGCTAATTATCATAGCAACATCCAACCAGCACTCATTCGCTAATTTCCCCTGCTTTTTCCCCCCGTGAAATATGCCGTATGAGCTACTCTCTTAATATAAATGTATATAAGAAAGGAAGGGAGAAGCCTGAGTGATAATTATATTCACCTGGAACTACCTAATTTATTATGTATTGTCTAGATTTCCTACAACTTATTTCTTAGCATATACATTAGCAGCTGACATTTTCAACTCTTGGCTACCTAGATGGAGTCAGTTCGCTCAGTTCGCTCTCGTGTTTCACGGTGAAATGACGCTCTTCCATTTCTGCTGCTTTTGCACCTATTATAAAAGGCCCTGTGGCCTCTACCCCTATAAAACATCGTGTGGGAAACGATAAAGGACTGTAGATATATACAGTAGGCGCAGAAAGTGTTGACGCCATCTTAAAAAAAGAAAACATTCTTGTGGTTAGCAAGGAGAAGCAAATAAATTAACACTCACCATTGAATTTAGTATTTACTGGCATTCCCCTTCACCTTTATTATCTTCTTAAGGCATCTGGGGAGACTGATGGCGTAGTTTTGCAGAACAGACGGACTAAAACTGCTCCATAGCTGCAGCCTCAAGTTTAGGCAAAGATGATGTGTCCATACTACGCAGCTGCCGCTTCATGTGCGCCCATAAATTCTCAATGGGATTGATATCTGGGCTGTTTCCGGGCCAATCTCGAATAAAGAGAACCTCACAGTCTGTTAGCCATTATTTCACTGACTTTGCAACATGTCCAGGGGCAGAATCTTGCATAAATACTCTTGCCTTGGTTTTATCAAAAAAGTCACTTAAAACATCACATAAGAGCTCCAAATAATTGTTCTGGTTCACTTTTTCATTTGCAGGTAGAATTACCAACCTACCAACACCATAATATGTAAAGCAGCCCCAAGCCATGAGTGAGGCTGGGTATTTAACAAACTTGGAAGTGTACTTAGGATCCAGGGGGTCACTGCCTGGTTTGCGATACACTCGTGATGAAGGGGTACCAGTGACAGTAAATGTTGACTCATCACTCCAAAGCACAGTTTTCCATTGCTCCTCACTCCAGGCAAGATATTTCTTACAAAAATTTACTCTCTTTTTCTTCTGAAGTGCAGTTAGCAGTGGTTTTTTACGAGCACAAAAACTCCTGTAGCCCAGATCGTCATGCAACAGCTGCTGCACACTTCTGACAGACACATCTGCCAGCAACTGTGGGTTCTTTTCTTTTAAATCCCGTGCTGTTAGCCTTGGATCCTTGCTAACTTGCCTTGAGATCAGCTGACGGGTCCTGAAGGTTGTCTTACGAGGTCTCACAGGCTTGGGAAGTGGAGTGGGAGGAATGGCCTCCCCACTGTCCTTCAACCGCTTCACCAGTCTCTGCACTGTCCTCAGTCTAACACCATCTGATTTGCAATAAATGGGAGTTTGTGGCCAGCTTTGTATAAAGTAATCACTTCCACACGTTTGTCCTTGCTTGTGGTTACTTTAGGCATGATGAGAATGTGGTAGGTAACCAAATAACTGTGTTATTTGAGTCAAAACATGCCCTCGTGGTGCATCACACACAGAGACAATCCTCCTCCTGTGGCTGCCCAAACATTACTGAGCCTGCTCCTGTGGTGCCAAACCTATCAAGCAGGGTTGCCAGCTCCCGTTGAAAAAGCGTCAGCTCATTTCGCATCACAGGGGAGGGTAGTAAAGACCCTACTTCACTTAACGCGAAGATGAATGACGTTGGCAAAAAAACGTCAATACTTTCCGCGCCTACTGTATGAGTAATAAAGTACTAGAAATAATAAAGTGTGAGTGTGCATATGGGTAAGAAATGACAGAATACAAGCGGCGAATTAGCGCGAGTGGGAGGGTCGTACACACTCGTATTTTACATTGCTTTCACAGTTTTTTTTTTTTTGTATGGATTCCAAACTACTTGGAAATCATTGAATAGTGTTTCCAGTGATAATATCTGGCAGTGGTATTCAGATTAGGGGATGTCAGGAAGTGTAAAGTGGAGACTTAGTTAACCAACTTCAGAAGTCTCCACAAGTCCTACGGTAGTCGACGAGTGCTAAAAAAACATCACAGGAGAAAGCTGAAGGTATGTGCCATATGCATATGTAATTATAATATTCTAGGACTAATAACTGATTTTTGCCAAATATTTTTTAAAAGTCAGTCGGAGCACGAATATCCCCGCGGGAATGACACGGCGTGCCTCCGACATCCCCGCGGTGTAGGGGTTAAACATATTAAGTCATCCATCTACCATGTCTGGTAAGTTACCACAGTATCATAACCATATTGTAATTTTCCTCATTTATTTCCTTTATTAAGTTCCTTATTATCAGAGGGATCAAATATAGAAGTGGGAAAACGAAATGTCACTGGCTTCGCCCACACAATACAGTAGCTTACATAAATTGTATTCCACCTGCCACATCATAATACTGTCCTTAGATATTATGCATTTGTATTTTCCTATAATGGACACATGGGCGTCCTCCAAGAGAGGGAAGGAGGGAAATGTCCCCACTTTTCAATCAGGGGGGTACAACATGCTGACTGTGCCCCCCACTTTTTTTTACCAAGTTTTATATACTACATAGACTCGGGAATATAGTAACTGATATTTTATGATATTAGACAAAAGGGGTGGCCAGACTTGCTTAGTTGTGGATTAATTATAAAGTAACTTTATGCCACAATCATTACATATTTATCTGTTGCACTGAGACATTTTGTAAAACCACAGTTCTTATTAAAACAAGAAAAGCCAGGAGTGCAATGGATAGAGTGAGTAAGGAAGATTGGAGAAAGTGCATAATACACACCAGGAAGGTGGAGGAAGAATACAGTAGAAAAGATAGAGCAGCTGAACACTTGGTAGAACAGTTTGTCATCAGCTAAAGTGACACAGAGTCTGAAAAGGATGAAGCCTGAATGAACAACAGTAACAGTAGACAAGTCATGATAATGTTAGGAATTAAATATAGCTCACTTGGTTAACAGCCAGGTTTGTTTTCCTCAGTATTTATAACGAGAGTACGTGGGTGCTGTCTCCCTAACAAAAAGTTTAAAGGCATGTAGGCTAATAATTATTTATACCAGCAATTCTGTATGAGAAATTTCTTTTTAAACACGTAAAGTCAATGAAATCTTATAGAAGGAAAAGGGTTTTGTGTGTGTGTGTGTGTGGATACCAAATTTAAGGAAAAATGTCAAAACACTAAGTTCTTTGTAGAATGTGTACCTTTTTTTCATAGAGGGAACCTTCGTTACTTTACAAACCTTTCAGGCCGATGATGTTCCTTGGTACTTTTTTCCCAACATCCTTTACTACAAAACATTTCCTAGTTAAATGTAAAAGATATCATTGCAGTTAAGGGGTTAAGTAAAAGTTTTGTTACTTCGATTTGCAGGAGCGCCTGACATGTTTACCCTGCACTGGCATGGAATGACTGGAATGAGAACTCCTACTCAGCCGAGGGGTGAATGGGCAGGGCATAAGAGAATCACGGCAACGCTACCAGTATAGTAGAGATATACATCAGCCAACTGATGTAGCACTATATATTTCTTGGAATATCCAAATTACGAAAATAACCCCGGTTGTGGATAGTGGATAGGGTGCAGAGAGCCCGGCGTCAGGGGGTTAACAATAAAATATGGTGTTACCCAAAGAAGTGCTACGAAAAGGATAAAGAGCCATAGTATTGTTTTATTCTGCTACCGAGTTATTGCAAATATGCTGAATATGAAAAATCTTCAAGTAAATAAATCAACAGTTCAAAAGAAAAACAAATACCGTACACTATTATACACTGTAATGTATAATGAGTCTTACAATATGTTATAGTATACTCTCCATTTTTTTTTTTTTTGTACAAACTATCAAGAAAATGACATAAAATACAAAGTTATCACAAAATTCAACAACAATTTTCACTTTACTCATTTTTCATATAATTTTATTTCATTGTTCCCTGATATACCAATTAGGTCCGGCCTCATTACTAGATACGGTTGCATTAAGTGAAACCCTATTGCATAACGATTTACTGCATAGCGAGGTCAACATAACATAGGTTCAATGGGTTTTGGAGGGGTGACCTCAGCCATGAAACCTTAAATGCCCAAAAAAGTCTCAGCCACCTACTTGAAGTTTGTCCTAGGCTGGTCCAAGTCATCAACAAAACCCTCCCACCAAAGGCTGGGGGAAAGCTGGAGGACCCGGACGATAAATCCAAACAAATACGTATCTCTTCAAATGCACACTGCACTATTTGTTAAGTACAGTACTTGCATTGTTATTTGGTGATAGCAATAGTGTTTCAGTGGCCTTTCACCCATAAAAGGGAACAAAAGGCAGATGATCACAGCAACTGTAAACACTGGGCAGACATCTTGCCTCAATCAGCTGAATGGAGGTCTCGTCATCAGCTGACTGGGGAAGCTGTGTACGTAATGCTGACATGATTTCCAAGTCACAAGTTTCAGTATTTTACACAAAAAAGGTATCACTTCACTTCATATGGACACTGCACTACTTTGTAAGCACTTGCACTGTTTTAACATTATTTCAAGAAAGGGTACATTCATTCATCATCCAATCCTAAGTTGCACCATGAGGAGCGTAGACGCTCAGGACTAAGCAAGTTGGTCCTGACGTTTAAGATGAGAGTGACCAGCCTCACTCATCCTTGAAAGGCATTACGAGAGCAATAAACCCCAACCACCACTTGGATATAAACCTTCACCGGCTCAATCCGACTGGAGTGCTGTAACTACCCACAAACCACCAGGCACCAAAATTTGGTTATATGGTTACCACCCAGCATAGTAAATGGTCCTGACATTTAAGATGAGAGTAACCAGCCTCACTCATCCTTGAGTAGCATTACATGAGGAATAAACCACAACCACCCCTTGGATATAAATAAACCTTCTCCAGCTCAATCCGACTGGAGTGCCATAATTACCCACTAACCACCAGGTGCCAAAATTTGGTTATATGGTTACCACCCAGTGCAGTAAATGGTCCTGACATTTAAGATGAGAGTGATCAGCCTCACTCATCCTTGAACGGCATTATGTGAGCAATAAACCCCAACCACCCCTTAGATATAAACCTTCACCGGCTCAATCCGACTGGAGTGTGGTAATTACCCACTAACCACCAGGTGCCAAAATTTGGTTATATGGTTACCACCCAGCATGGAAAATGGTTTCCTGGTGTACAGGAAAACATTTGGCTTGTCACTCAGTGTAGAGTCACCCACAGGCAGGAGGAGGAGAAATGAATGAAGGAAAGAAAAACAGAAGAGGGAGTGTAAAGTCATCCATAGGCAACATTTGAATTATCATTCTAGTGATTTATCACATGGCGAACAATCGTATATCGAGACGCACAAACTGTGAAATAGTGAAGTCAGCCGACACACACACCTTCCCTCTTTCACGGCTCAACCTTGTGGTGAAAATGCTAAGAAAACAAGAAAAAACATATGTTACTAGTTGGGGGAAAGGGTTTTATGTAACAAGATACAGGGTATTTACTATTCCCTTAAGAGTAAACATCTTTCTTCTTTTCTTAGCAATTTCACTGCATGGTGGAGCAACTGCTGGAAGTTGACATCATTAACTCCTTCAACGATGTCGGAAATACCATTAAAAGAATGAAAATCAAAATTCTCAAGAATGTGCTACTCATAACGTCAATAATAGGCAATATATAACGTTATTTTTAGTACAGGTACTGGTAGCCAGTACATGATTTTTGCTGGATACGGTTCTTCCTACTGCACAATATACCATTTACTACAAGGATGTACTGTATGAAAAGCTGTCTCTCCACAGAAGAATGAAATTAATAACTAGTCGTTTTAAGAATGAAACAATGATAATCAAACTAACATGTCTCATATGAATACAGTACAGTACTAACACCCCCTCCTGCAGTCTTGCTGTACCTGCTTTCCTTAATTATCTGTTTCACGTAAAGATCATGATATCAGCCGCTTTCCTTCCCTAAGCTACCCAATTTACCACTTTCTTTTTACTCCTCCTCCTTTTCTAATATTGCATCAAGGTACTTAAAGCTCTTCACCAATTTATCTTTGTAAGCAGTAATGTAAGAGAAAGAAGAGTTCAAGGGAGAAGAGTGGAGTACTGAGGTCATCATTATTATCATCACCAAATCACCATCACCACAGATCTTTTTCCCAACCACAGGTGGGGTGAGAATGAATCCAGAAAATGTGTGTGTGTGTGTGTGTGTGTGTGTGTATTTACCTATTTGTAGTATACAGGAACTGAGCTAAGCTCGTGTTGTCCCGTCTCCATATCTACATTCATCTAATCTAGTTTTAAATACATGAATGTTTTTCGCCTGCACCACCTCTTCGTCTAAGTCATTCCAAATATTTATGCTTCTATTCGGGAAACTGAACTTTTTGAGATCATTAAGACATCTACTTTTCCTCAACTTGAAGCCATGACCTCTTGTTCTTCCATCATCCAACACAAAAAGATCCTCTCTATCCACCCTTTCCAATTCTCTTACATTTCTAAATATCGTGATCAAGTCACCTCTTTCCCTTCTCTTGCGCAATGTTGGTAACTTCAGTTTTTCCAATCTCTCCTCGTAGGTGAGTTCCCTTAAACACGGTATCATCTTCGTTGCCATCCGTTGGACCCTTTCTAGTTTATCAATATGCTTCTTCAAATGAGGTGACCATACCACCGCCGCATACTCTAGTCTTGGTCTTATCATGGTCACTATCAACTCCCTCAACATTTCCTCATCCATATAATTAAAAGCCACTCTCATGTTGGTCAGTAATCCATAAGTTCCCCCAATAATTTTGTTTATATGCTTTTCTGGTGACAAGTCATCCCGAATAATCACTCCCAAATCTTTCTCATCCTCTCTTTTACTAATCATCTCATTGCCCATTTTATATGTCCAGTGTGGTCTTCTTTCACTTATACCCATTTCTAATACATGACACTTCTTGGCATTAAAGTCCATTTTCCAAGTCTGGCTCCAGCTGTGTATTTTGTCCAAGTCCTCTTGCAGTTCTTTACAACTATCAATACATTTAATTTGTTTCATAATTTTAGCATCATCTGCAAACATACTCATGTAACTATTCAAACCCTCTGGCAAATCATTTACATATATCAGAAACACTACTGGGGCCAAGACAGAGCCCTGGGGTACTCCACTAGTCACATTTCTCCATTGTGATACCTTGTCTCTTATTACTGTTCTCATCTGCCTTCCTATCAAATAATCTCCCATCCACTTTAATAGTTTCCCATGCACCCCTCCAAATGTCCTCAACTTCCACAATAGTCTCTTATAGGGTACCCTGTCAAATGCTTTCTTAAGATCCAGATAGACACAGTCTGCCCATCCCTCTCTCTCCTGTACGACATCTGTTACCCTATTGTAGAAACTTAGTAGGTTAGTAATACATGATCTTCCTTCCCTAAAACCAAACTGTCTTGGTGTTACCACTTCATTTTCTTCTAAATACTTTATCCATCTTTTTCTAATAACTTTCTCACAGATTTTACAAACAATACTAGTAAGTGACACAGGTCTATAATTAAGTGGATCCTCCCTATCTCCTCCCTTAAAGATTGGCACAATACTTGCTCTTTTCCAATCTTTAGGTAACTGTCCATTTTCAAGCGAGGTTTTGATAATGACATAAACTGGCCACACTAACTGGTCGGCACATTCCTTCAGGATCCATCCAGCCACACCATCTGGTCCCATTGCTTTTCTCACATCCAAATCCTTCATCAGCTGTAGCACCTCATCCATGTCAACTGTAATTTCGGTCATTCTCGTCAGCCTGGGTTCCATTTCAGGCTCCCTAAATTCGTCTTCCAATTCATAAACTGACTGTAGCTTGTTGTTCATTATTTCACACAAGTCTTCCTCTCTTTCGTATGTTTCATCTCCATCCCTCCGTTGTATTATGCTTTTCTTTACTTTCATTTTGCCATTTACAAACCTATAAAATAGTTTCGGCTCTTTTTTACAGTTAGATACAATATCTTTTTCGTATTTCCTTTCCTCTTCTCTCCGTATCCTTACATATTCATTTCTAACCTGCTTGTACTCCTCCCAGGCCCTTTCACTATACCTTCTTCTCACTTTCTTCCATGCTTTTTTCCTTGCCTCTTGTGCCATCCTACATCTATTGTTAAACCATTCTTTCTTCCTTTCCATAGATGCAGAAAATTTTGGGACATACTTAGTAACTCCTGTTTTATATACTT